>CM038214.1:346900374-347059495 GCA_021442155.1 Cymbidium sinense | reverse complement strand
TGCTTTTTTAGGTTTAGTTTATTTTTGGTTTAGGTTTAGGTTTTATTTATTTTAGGTTAGGTTTAAGTTTATTTTATTTTTATTTTAAGTTTAGTTTTTTTTAGTTTAGGGTTTAGGTTTTATTTTGTATTTAGTTTTATGTTTATTTTTATAGGTTTAGGTTTTTATTTATTTTTTATTTTATTTTTTTAGGTTAAGTTTTTCCTTTGTTTAGGTTTCTTATTTGTTTAGTTTAAGTTTTAATTTATTTTATTTTAATTTTAATTTTTTTTATTTTTTTTCTTTTTAAGTTTAGGGTTAGGTTTAGGATTTAGTTTAGGTTTTTATTTTATTTTATTTTATTATTTAATTTTTGTTAAGGTTTTCTAATTTATTTTATTTTTAAGCTTTATTTAGTTTAGGTTTATGTTTTTAGCTTTTTAAGGTTTAGGGTTTAGGGTTTGGGATTTAGGGTTTAAGGTTTAGGGTTTAGGGTTTATGGTTTATATTTTAGGGTTTAGGGTTTAGAGTTTAGGGTTTCAGATTTATGGTTTTATGGTTTAGGGTTTAGGGTTTAAGGTTTAGGGTTTTTGAGGGTTTAGGTTTAGCTTTTACGTTTAAGGTTCATGTTTTAGTTTAGGGTTCAGGATTTTTGGATTTTTTTTATTATAACAGAAAACAAATTCAGATTCAACATTTCTTATTTTTTGATTTCATCAACCAGGAAACATAGTATGTTTTCTGAGACATTGGCGATGACATAGATGAAAAATGAGCACACATAGAGTAAATCAAAAACCCTAGATAACTGGAACTGTCTCTACTGTAAAGACACAATTCCATAAGAAGTTGATCGGATCGGCCATTCTTCCATTTCTCCAGTTGATCAACTACGGCCTCTCAGTTGAGATCCACCATAATATCCGATCTCTCCCTCACTTCCATGGCTGTAATTTTTCGGCTCTCTCACCTCCATAACCACCCTTTATGACCTCCATATCCACTAGCACCTCTAAAGCCCCCACCACCACTCATGGATCTCATGGCCCCACCAAATCTAGGCGAGCACGGTTGGGTGAAGATCCTGCCATCAAGGTTGTGCCAATTCTTAGGGTTTAGGGTTCTTTTGTTAATTTATTTAGTTACTTTAGGTTTGGATTTAGGTTTAAGGTTAGGGTTTAGGGTTTAGGGTTTTAGAGCTTAGGGTTTTAGGGTTTAAGGCTTAGGTTTAGGGTTTAGGGTTTACATTTTAGTGTTTAATCTTTAGGGTTTAGAGTTTTAAGGGTTTAGGGTTTAAGGTTTAGGGTTAGCTTAGGGTTTTGGGTTAATTTTGGGTTTAGGCTTTAGGTTTTAAGGTTTTTAGAGTTTAGGGTTTAAGGTTTAGGGTTTATGATTTAGGTTTTGGGTTTAGGGTTTAGGGTCTAGGGTTTAGGGTTTAAGGTTAGGGTTAGGGTTTAAGGTTTAAGGTTTAGAGTTTCGCGTTTAGTGTTTAGGGTTTAGTGTAAGTTTAGAGTGTAGGGTTTAGGGATTAGGGTTTAGGTTTTTTTAAGTAAATGAGGTTTAAGTTTATTTAGTTTATTTTAATTATTTTAATTTATTTTATTTTTTATTTTATTTAGGTTAATTTTATTTTATTTAGTTTAGTTTTTTTATTTTAGTTTATTTATTTTAGTTTAGTTTTTTTGTTTTAGTTTATTTTTAGGTTTAAGTTTATGTTTATGTTTAATTTTAGCTAGTTTATTTTATTTTATTTTTAGTTTATATTTTATATTTTATTTTATTTTTAGGTTTAGGTTTTTTATTTTTTTTTAGGTTTAGGTTTAGTTTTTTTTAGGTTTATTTTTAGGTTTTATTCTTTAGTTTAGGTTTAGGTTTTTAATTTATTTTATTTATTTAGTTTATGGTTTAGGTTTAGTTTATTTTAGGTTTAGTTTTATTTATTAAGTTTAGTTTATTTAAGTTTAGGTTTAGGTTTCTTTTATTTTTATTTATTTTAGGTATTTAGGTTTTAGTTTAAGGTTTAAGTTTTATTTTTTATTTTTTTTAGGTTTAGGTTTTATTTAGTTTTATTTTATTTTATTTTAGGTTTATTTTACTTTTATTTTACTTTAGTTTTTTTTATTTTTTATTTTATTTAATTTTAGTTTATTTATTTATTTTATTTTAGTTTATTATTTTTATTTTATTTTATTTAGTTAGTTTAGGTTTAGGGTTTATTTATATTTATTTTATTTTTAAATTATTTATTTTAGGTTTATTTAGTTTATATTTAGTTTAGGGTTTAGGTTTAGGTTTAGGGTTTAATTTTGGGTTTAGGGTTTAGGTGTTTGTTTAGGGTTTAGGGTTTAGGGTTTAAGTTTTTAAAATTTTAGGGTTTAGGTTTATTTAGTTTATTTTTTTATTTTTGGTTTATTTTTTTAGGTTTATTTTTTATTTTGTTTTATTTATTTAGTTTAGTTTATTTATTTTTTATTTAATTTTATTTTATTTTATTTATTTTAGGTTTTATTTATTTTATTTTTTTATTTTATTAGTTTATTTTATTTTTTTAGGTTTAGGTTTAGGTTTATTTTAGTTTATTTATTTTATTTTATTTTTTTATTTTTTAGGTTTTTTTTATTAGTTTATTTTAGTTTTAGGTTTTATTTTTTTTATTAGGTTTAGGTTTATTTTTTAGGTTATTTTTATTTAGGTTTATTTTTTTGTTTAGGTTTAGGTTTAGGTTTATTTATTATTATTTATTTATTTAATTTATTTTTTTAGGTTTAAGGTTTTTATTTTTTTGTTTAATTTTTAGTTATTTAGGTTTAGGTTTATTTATTATTTATTTATTTTATTTTATTTTTTATTTTATTTAGGTTTATTTTTTATTTTATTTGTTTAGTTTTTTTTTTTTAGTTAGGTTTAGGTTTATTTTAGTTTATTTTAGTTTAGGTTTAGGTTTATTATTTTATAGTTTAGTTTATTTATTTTATTTTTTTTAGGTTTATTTTAATTTTAGGTTATATTTTTATTTTATTTTTTTATTTTAGTTTTGGTTTTTTTTTTTATATTTTGGTTTTTATTTTTATTTTAGAGTTATTTTAGTTTATTTTATTTTATTTAGTTTATTTGTTTAGTTTATTTTTTTGTTTAGGTTTAGGTTTTATTTATTTTGGTTTAGGTTATTTTATTTTATTTATTTTATTTTGTTTATTTTTTTAATTTTGGGTTTAGGTTTATTTTATTTTAGGTTTTAGTTTATTTTTAGGTTTAGTTTTATTTAGTATAATTTTATTTATTTTATTTTAGGTTTATTTATTTTTTTACATTTAGGTTTTATTTATTTAGGTTTTATTTTTAGGTTTATTTTATTTTTTTAGTTAGTTTAAGTTTTATTTATTTTATTTTAGTTTACTTTATTTTTTAGTTTATTTTAGTTTAGGTTTAGGTTTAAATTTAGTTTATTTTCATTTATTGTATTTTGTTTAGGTTTGATTTATTTATTTATTTATTTTATTTTTAGGTTTATTTAGTTTAAGTTTAAGTTTTTTTTAGGTTTAGGTAGGGTTTAGGGTTAGTTTAGGGTTTAGGGTTTATGTTTATTTTTGGTTTAGGGTTTAGGGTTTAGGGTTTAGGGTTTAGGGTTTACGATTTAGGGTTTAGGGTTTAGGGCTTAGGGTTTATGTTTAGGGTTGAGTTTAGGTTTAGGGTTTAGTTTAGTTAATTTTAGTTTAGTTTAGGGTTTTTCTTTTTTTTAATTAAGTAAAATCATGGTTTAGGATTTAGTTTATTTTTTATTTATTTGATTTCATTTAATTTTTTATTTTTTTGGGTGTATTTTTATTTTTATTTAATTTAGTTTATTGTGTTTAGGTTTATTTATTTTAGTTTAGGTTTTATATTTTATTTTATTTCTTAGGTTTAAGTTTATGTTTAGGTTTATTTTTTAGTTTAGATTTGTTTTTATTTTTTTTTTAGGTTTAGATTTTATTTTTTATTTTTAGGTTTAGGTTTAGGTTATTATTTTATTTTCTTAAGTTTAAGTTTATTTATTTATTTTTTTTAGTTTAGATTTATTTCATTTATTTAGGTTTAGATTTAGGTTTAGGGTTTAGTTTATTTTTGGTTTAGGTTTAGGTTTTATTTATTTTAGTTGGGTTTAAGTTTATTTTATTTTTATTTTAGTTTAAGTTTTTTTAGTTTAGGGTTTAGGTTTTTTATTTTTTAGTTTATTTTAGGTTTTATTTTATAGGTTTAAGTTTTTTATTTAGTTTATTTTAGTTTTTATTTATTTTAGATTTAGGTTTTTTTTTAGTTTAGTTTAAGTTTTATTTATTTATTTTTTTATGTTTTTTATTTTTTTTCTTTTTAGGTTTAGGTTTAGGATTAGGATTTAGTTTAGGTTTTGATTTTTTTTATTTTATTATTATATTTTGGTTAAGGTTTTTTAATTTATTTTATTTTTAGGCTTTATTTAGTTTAGGTTTAAGTTTTTTAGTTAGGTTTAGGGTTTAGGGTTTAGGTTTAGTTTTAGGGTTTAGGGTTTAGAGTTTAGGGTTTAAGTTTAGGTTTAGTTTAGGGTTTAGGGTTTAAGGTTTTAGGGTTTTAGGGTTTAGTTTAGGTTTTAGTTTAGGTTTAGAATTTTTTGGTTTTTTTATTTTAGGAGGGTTTTATTTTTTTTTTTAGAGATTTTTTAGTGAGAGGTAGGATAGGTTTTAGATATTTTATTTAGTTAAGGGAGTAGGGTTTTAATTTATAGTATAGGTTTTAGTTGGTATATTTTTGATCTTTTAGTTTTATTTAGTTTTGTTTAGTGAGGTTTAGTTTATTTTTGATTAGGTTTAGTTTTTAGTTTTTAGAGGAGGGTTTATGATTTTAGGTTTAGGTTTATTTAGGGTTTCTTTTATTAATTTATTTGGTTTTTTTAGATTTAGGTTTAGGTATTTTAGGTTTATATTTATTTATTTATTTTAGATTTTTTTTTAATTTATTTATTTGATTTTTATTTTATTTTATTTAGAGTTTTATTTATTTAGTTTATTTTTTATTTTTTTATTTTAGGTTTTATTTATTTAGGTTTAGGTTTATGATTTATTTGGGTTTAGGGTTTTAGTTTAGGGTTTGGGGTTTAGGTTAGGGTTAGGGTTTAGGTTTTATTTAGGTTTTTTAGTGTTTGGTTTAGTGTAAGTTTAGATGTGGTTTGGGTTTAGGTTTAGGGTTTAGGTTTTTTTTTTTTGTTAAGTAAGAAAGCGGGTTTAGTTTATGGATTTAGTTTATTTTATATTATTTTAGTTTATTTTAATTTACAGGATTTTACTTTGAGAAGGTTTATTTATTTTAGTTTAGTGTCCATAGGATGCTCCACCATGGATATGCTTGTGGAGGACCAAAGGGTTACATTACATGTCCTAGCTCAAGAAAGTTTCAAGCTAAGTTAAGCATATACAACACTTGTCTTATCCAAGAGATGGGGAACTCTAATCATGGCCTTACTTGATCTAGATATGCTTAGCTTTAACCGATCACTAAGAGGAGGCATGCCACTGAAGGACATCTTAGGAGTTAAATTGTGATGAAGACTTACTCCTGGACAAACCAACCCCTCTTTACATTATATGTTTTGAGTTGAAATTTAATTAGATTACTAGGGCTTATAATCCACCAACACAAGGTTGTGGGAATCCCTAAAGGTGAGGATTTATGCTCGTAGCCAAAATAATATACCTTGGATCTAAATCTAGGGTGCTTTTAAAGCTAAAGCATGACCTAATTCTAAGCGACAGGTGGACATATGTGTTTACCTCCACAAGAGAGAATAAATTGTCCGACTTTTGGACTTATAACCACTTGAGTGGCCCTCTATGATTTTAAAACCATGTAGTCCAGTCTTATGAATTGCAAGATAGCTAGGGTAGTTATTTAATCAGAAAGAGACTAAAGTCCTAAACACACTCTCTAAGAGACTAGAGCATGAGTGGTATGAGCATATGACTTAATCTATTGATGCAAAATCTTTTCAAATTTTATTTCATTTTAGACACATCATTTTGATAGAGGCTTTAGGATTTATTATGCCTAAATGCATGATTAAAAAGGTTATGGGTAAAATCAGCTAGACGAAGGTGTTCCCCACCACAAGGGTTCCCCTCACATGTCAAGCATTCCTTTATCGTGCAAGGATGGAGATCCTTCATGTTCAAGGGAGAAAGAATATGCATGCATGATGTGAAACATATAACCATATAGTTAAGGGGTTGCTAAATCTTTTTATCTTATTTATAGGCTTTATGATGAGGTTATGAGTTGTTTACAATTTATGAGTGATTAGTTTGGTAGAAAAGTTATTTTTATCCTAAGAGCCTAATCATATCCAAGCCAAACATTAAAGCATTAATCATTTAATAAACTAGCATGTCATCTAATGCACAATGTAAACATAACATCAAACAATTATATAAACTATCATAAAAGAATAAAAGTCTAATGCTTGGTACCACCGTTCAACCCAGAAAATATAGCGAGTTCTACCCTTATACAACCTAGAATATGAAAAAAAAATTATAATTATATTAAATGCTATGGGGGTCTTCTTTCATCATATCTCAATTTTTGATTTGGTTCCTTCTTTGATTTGGATGGTGCTTGCTTTAAAGGCATCACAATGCACCCTAGGACAAAGCCTAATCTTGATAGCACTAATCCTAATTCCTATTGTAAAAATTACATTTATGTGGGAAAAGTAAATCTAACTACACCAAAATAGAGTTTAGCTAAATATACATATAATCCCAAGGTATTTATAATTTGGACTTAGCACCCTATACATGGGTAACTAAGCCCACGTCTAACTTGGATTATGCTTAAAGATTTAAGCAACTTGCAAAAGAGCATTCACATTTATTTTTAAGCATCCCTTAAGCATAATCCCTATAGAAAACATGATTAGGCTAATATTGGCCTATCATCTAGTCTGAAGCATACACCCTAACATCCAATCTAAAATAATACATCATAAAATAAAACATACATCACATCATACACTGTCCTACCTTAGAGCTAGAAGTTGTGACTTAATTCTAATGTATATTTTAAGGCTTGTGTGGTAAGTCTAGTTAGACATTAGGGTTGTATTTTCTAAGTGTATAAGGATTCAATTTAACTTGACAGGTTGATTTCACTTGAAGTAGTTTAACTGATTTGAGAATTTTAATGTGTTTTCTTTTATTTCATTTGATTACAGTTAGCAACTACATGTTATAAAGAGAGGAAAAAAGTTGCCCTCTTTCATCCCTTAAGTAACTTTCTAAAGTATATTAATTTTGATTTAGTTCTCTTTAGTGAATGGCTTATTAAATGATTTAATTAATCTAAGTTTAGGTTCACTTTAAATAATCCTATTCAAAATGAAAGGCATCTTAAGATTAATTTAATTGAATTGATACCACATGACATATATTAAATCTTTCCTTTCCATCACATGTAACATGCATATGATTTAATCTAAGTGTATCTATACATGCAACATATTTTAGCACACTTAAATGATGAATGTATGTGTATGTTTATAATTTATATTTTATTTGATTTAATTATTTAAACATATTAATTTAAAACTTTACCCAAATTATTATACAAAACAGGCATAAGAATGAAATTAAATAGGCATGTGCCATTGTTAAATCAAGGGAAGGTAATCAAATGATCTCCTTGGAGCTAGCTAAAGCCTCGTATTCTCAGGATGTCTAGACTATATACCAATTTGCATTCAAACATATGTAAATTCATATACATGAACATAGGAAGTAAGCTCCAAATCATATGGCTAATCAATTCAACCACTTATTCAATTATGAATGCATGCAATTTTAATGTAAAATTTATTTTTACTCACTAATCACATATACATATACATGTAAAAGGATATAGGCAAGTATGTGCCATTGTTAAACCAGTGAAGTGATGTAATCAAATGACATCCATGGGGCTAACTAAAACCTCATATTCTCGGATGTCGGACTATATACTTGCTTTTCTTGGACACATGGATGTATACATAAATGAGGGAAAGAAAATCATGCAAATATTGTATTTTTTTTATTTAATCACTTATAGATATGAATTAAAGCTCTATCCAAATTCTAATGTTTAAATACATAAGAATGAAATCAAATGGGTATGTGTCATTATTAAACTTGGGAAGTGAGGTAATCAAATGACCTCCTTGGGGCTAGCTTAATCTTCATGTTCCGGGATGTCCAGACTATATACTCATTACCATTCAATCTTATATAAATCAACACATGAATAGAGGAAAGAGAACTCAACATTCATACACTTATGCTATAAGCACATGCATTTCTTATGTATTCATAACTAGCATCATAACACATATTATTATTCATTTATAAGCTTTTGAAAAAATACATTTGGATTTAATAGTGATAATAGCCACAAATATATTAAAAAGATAGATTTTATTTTACTTGATTCTAAAAATATGGATGCATGAATTCAAATGACATACCAAATTTAACATGATTGGAAAGAGGACTATCAAATATAAGCATGTGATTCATTCAACCAAACTAGTTCTTAAGGATAATGAAATCAAATAAGATTATTTAAAGCAAACCAAATCTTCTTTATTAGTTAAGTTTTGGATTTTATTTAATTTAAAGAAGAGAAGAGAAATCATCACTTGTTGTTTTAAACCCATTCCCACATTGAGGATTTGATTTAATTTAATGAAATGTAATTAAGTTGATTTTATGGGTTAATTAAGTTGAACCCTTAATTAAATGAATAATTACCCTTACCTATGTCACGTTAAAGTAATTAACTAAATAATTATGAGCCAACATGATATGCATGGAAAATAAACTTGCAATGATCTAGAAAAAAGGGCCTAATGCAATTGGCTCATGACTAATAGTTAATTTGATTAAGGGACTTAATTATTACTCTTATGGTTTTCTACTAACCATAATTTCATTAAACTCTTTTTGGTTATTAAATACCTAAAGATCTACCCATGATTTAATTAATTAGGTGCGATGTGATTATGATTTCAATTTGGTTAAGTGATTTAATTAGTTAAATCTTAATTAATTTCATTTTATAAAGGGTGAAATGAACTTAGGAAAGGGGTCCCAACCTTATTTCTTAGTTCACTACTATTGAAAATGATTAATAAACTTAATTAACCAATTTGTTACTATTCATGGGATTAATTAATCATTAATTAACTTAAAAGAGTAGTTAAGGTTTAATTAGTCAATATTCTTAATTAAGTGAGAAATAAATCCCAAGAAAATCATCGGAGGTAGAGGTCATCCGACTAAATTAACCCATAAAATTTGGGATTAATTGCTCAAGTAATTGAACAGTAATTAAGCTAATAAATTTTGTAATTAAATAAATACTATTCAAAATTATTTAAGATCATTTTAATTAATTATTTTTTGAAATACCTTTAAAATGAGTATTTATTTGCATTTTTTATTATTTTTATGGATTTTATGATTTTTATAAGTTTTATTAAAATGATTAATTAAGCCTAATTAAAGCCTAATCTATTGGCCACATGGCGCTAATGACACACTTTCCACATGGCGTAGATTGGCTACTTAAAACATATCTAACTCAGTGCCTATGTGGCGCTGGCTGAAGTGCTTTCTCTTCCACCATCTGATCTAACATCAGATGACTATGATTAATCCCATAGCTTAATAGGATTAAATCAGATTGATCTAGTAGATCTAATCACAATCGTCCATTCTGATCATGTGGAATGGATGGTGTGATCTAACATCATGAGTGAGAGAGAATAGAGTCGTCCACCATTGCTCACTTGATTGAAGCTTACCCGGATCAACTCCAAAAAGGATCCCACCTTCCGACGCGATCATGGGTATCCAACCCATTTTTTCCTAAGGACTGATTTTGGAAGCATACCTCACTGGAGCTCAAGACCAGCATCTTGAATGATTAAGGAAGCTTCATCTAGTGGAGACAAAGCCCTGTTGAGAAGCAATTGGATCAATTCCTCAATGTTTGCTCTGAAGGACATGAACCAATGATTTGGAGCTTAGCTTTGATCGAAGTCCCACCTTCGGTGCTCAGGAAGCTTAGGAGATGATTCGTTCTTGCTCGACGAGGCCTAGGGAAGGTGCATGAAAAGCTAATTTGAATTTGATGGAGAAATGGGGAGTTAGGTCAATGTGTCTATTTTGGGATGGATGGGAATGGCATTTTGATCAAGGAATGAGCTTGGGAGCTTAGGGAATGGCTCTAGCAGCTCATCTTGGGTAGCTAGGGCTCTGAGAAATGAGGGGGTGTATACCCCCTTTCATCTTGATCAAACGGTGGGATCGAGTTTGGCTTCTAGTGGCCTTCCATCCATCTCAGGGAGTGGTAGGTGGCAGGGAGGAGGTGAGTTAGCTCAGCTTTGTTGGTTGAAGGTGTGAAGGTGGTTGGCAAGGAGGAATCATGGGCGTCCTATGGGTTTCAAATGATATAATGGGGAGGGTGAGGTGATTTCATCTCCCATGGGTCATAACCAACCAGGGTTAGGCGTGCTTAGGTTAGGTGGACCATTGGCAGTACCAAGTGGCCAGGAATGGAAATGACTACATGGGTGATTTGTCTCACATGATGCCCTTGTCCTAAGAATAGAATGATCATTTAGCATTGGATTTGATTTGGGATTTAAAATGAGCCAAAATTGCTTAAATTTCAAGTCAATTGGAGTTGATTTGGTTAGGTTTGGCTCAATTTAGGTCAAATTAGGTTGGGGTTGGTCAAGTAGACCAATTGGTCATTGATCAAACCAAGGGTCGAGTTCAGATTCATTTGTCATTTAAATGGGTTAAGTTGACCAATTTAACTAAATTTGCCAAATTATCTTGGGTTGGGTGTTGGTTTAGGTTTAGTTGACTAATTTAAGATGATTGTAGGCTTTGGTTTCATTAATTTGGATTTGGTTTTGATTTAGGCCAACTTGAACCTTTAGGTCAATTTGGGCCAAGTAGAAATTGGGTTTAATTGGGTCCAATCATGGCTTTGGTCAAGTTCAACAATCAATTTGGAATGAACTTGAGTCATTAGTTGAAATCAATTTGGTTTATATTTTGATTTGACCCAATTTAGTCTTTTAGGTCAACTTGGGTCAAGAGGGCTAATTTGGTTTGGTTTGACTCAATTCAAGGTCAAGTCATATTCAAATATTGATTTTGATTTAGTATGAATCATTGGTTTTAAGGGATTTAGCTTAGGTTGTAATTTGGCTAGTTTGGGTACATATGGGTTGATTGACTTGGTTTGACCCAATTTGTGACAATTGATCAACTAGGGTTATCAACAATCAATGATGGAGATTTTGATGGGCATGGTTCAATCCAATTTGGGTAGGATTAAAACTTGGCTCAAATAGGTCAAATTGGCCACTATGGGTCAAGTGGACCAATTGCATTTAGTTGGCTTGATTTTGGGTTGAGTTTGATTTAGTTGAGTTTGTATATGGATTTGGGATTGATATATAAATTCAATTGCAAAGGTTCAAATGGGTTTTGGTTCATTTGAACATTTCAAGTCAAAAGGTTAAGTTGGGTTTGACTTGGGTTGATTTTGCTTTGGCTTGATGATTGTAGATTTCATTTATATTTGTGAATATGATTGAAGGTATGATTGATTCATGAGAAAATCAATTGAATTTGTGTTTTGGAATGAAGAAATTTGGCTAAGTCCATGGAGTAGGTTCATGTGGCTTAGATTTGGATTTTGATTTGGTTTGATTTAGTTTTGATGATTTAAATGTATATTTCATTTAAATTTGATGATTGAAAATATGATTGATTTGTGAGAAAATCAATTGAGTTTGACTTGAATTGGAGTAAGATTTTTCTAAATCCATGCAATAGGTCATATGGCTTAGGAAGGGTTTTGATTTAATTTGATTTAGTTTGATTTAGTTTTGATCATTTGAATGTAGTTTTGATTTATATTTAGGATGATGATTGAATATATAAATTTATTAGAAAATCAATTGATTTTGGATTGATTTGAATTAAGATTTGGCTAAGTCCATGGGATAGGTCATATGGCTTAGGAAGGGTTTCAAGTTTGGATTTGATCATGGGTTTCAATCATTTGGTTTTGGAATTTGGGTTTGAATTTGGATTTGAATTTGATGTTTGAATTGAACTTGAGGTTTGAGAAGGTGAACATTTGATTTGGGTTGTAGGGTAGGTGGACTATCTAATCCTTAAGGCATAATCTAATCTTATGGTTAACCCTTCTAATTATTTAGGCTTAGGTTAAGTGTTTACCTAATCGTTAGAAGTGTCTTATAACTAGGGAAGTATTAGTGTCTAGAAGACTCATAAGTCTAAGATGGGAAGATTGAATGCACTCCAAAAGTGAGGTCAACAAGCCTTAAACTCCATAGTGTTGCCCTTGGAGATAGATGATTGGAAGGCAAGCAAAGTTTCACATTATAGACTGGATACATCTCTCGCTTTGCTTGGGAGACCATGGATACATGAGAACAACATAGTTCCATTCTCTCTACACTAGTGTATGAAGTTTGTGAGAGGTGGGATCATCTATTGTGTCAAAGGAGATCTCATGCCATTTACAGTTCATGAGGATGGCATATATGAGGATGTGTCTTACTACCTCCCTCAAATTCAAGAAGTCTATTCTCACAAACTTGGCCAAAGTTTAAAAATAAAAAATAAAAATAAAAGAAAAAAGAAAAAAAAAAGAAAATGAAAAAAGAAAATAAAAGGGCAGAAATAGACTTGGAGGAAGTGCAGCATGACATTAGATTCCACCCACAGTTCGTTACTCTATTTGAACATAAGGGTGGGACGACCTAACCTCCACCAGGTAGAGGAAAAGGCTAGTTTAGAGGCGGTCTAGGGGTGGAAAACCTCCTTACCACCCAATAGAAGATATGTCCCACTACCGGGAACACTATCCATATAGACTTAGAATCTAGTTCATAGGATGAGTCTTATATGGTTAGGATACCGACCAGCTCTTCTCAGCAATAGATTCTCTTGGAGGTGACACTTGAGCAGATAGCGATGAAACAAGCTCAAAAGTAAAGCATAAGTTTATCAAGTCTATATGTGAAATAGTTAGGCATGTTGGGAACCTTAGCACTAACCCCACTTTTCCCTAAAAAAGCTGAGGGTTTGGTAGTTAAGGAAGCTCTTAAGTCATCCAGTGTGAAGACTCAGAGGTTCTTCACGGGAGCATCATCCTCAAGCAAGAAGTTGATGTAGAACTTGAGGATGATTCATATAAAGATTTAATAAAATTACCTTTTTGATTGGTACTTGCCTTGTGTTCATAATTTAGCAAAGAAAGGGTTAATCCCACATACCTGATTAAAGCATAAGTTAGACTACTTCAAAAGAATATAGAATAAAAAATGAAAAAGCTTTCAATCAAGACTAGGACTAGGATTGATATGGGTCGGTCGATGATGACCATATTCTTTGAGTCATCACCAATCATTTGGAATCTTATAGGTTATTTTCTAATCACATTAAATCATGTGAGAGGCGTGCTTAGAATCTTCAAATAATCTAGATGATTTTGAAGTTAAAGATGCACCTAGAGTTTGAAGAAGAGATCAAGTCAACCATCGATGAGAAGAAATCAACTTAGAAACGAAGAAGATCCATACGACATACATCAGTTCTTTATTGAATGAAATTGAAACCAATGACTTAGTTAGGATATTGATTGAGTTTAAGGACTACTTCACATAGAGTTATGAAGAGATGCCATTGGCTTCGATGTAGTGGTCCATAAACTAGCAATAGAGCTACGCTAACCCTATCAAGCAAGGTCCTAGATGCATGCAATTAAACATGGAACAATGTCATTTTTGAAGTCAAGAAGGATCAATATTGGCTTCATCCAAGTAAAATAACCTACCGGGTTAGCGTCTTCCTAGTTAGGAAAAGAATGGTCAAATATCAATTTTAGGAATTTAAATAAGGCATGTCCAAAAGATGAATTTCCATGACTAATCTCGAGTGATGGTGGAGATTACCTCATCTTATGTCTTCTCTTTCATGGATGGCTCATCTAGATATAACCAAATAAAGATGGCCCTTGAAGATGAAAGAAACACTACTTTTAGAACCCGATCAGAATCTATTGCTATAAGGTCATGCCTTTTAGCCTTAAAATAGGTGCTACATTCGATTGTCAGAATCTTCAATGAACTTATTCCTCATCAAGTCGAGTGCAATGTGATGATCTCATGGTCAAAAGTAGAGAAAAGGAAAACCATCTCTTTGACTTGAGTGTAGTTTTCAAATAGTTAAGATAATTTAACTTCAAAATGAACCCTCTAAAGTGTGCATTCAGATTAGCTTTAGGGAAATTCCTTGGGTTTGTTGTCCAACACAAGGGAATTGAAATCGATCTAGAGAAGATAAGAGAAATGCCATCCCCTAAAAGTTTAACTCAACTTAGATAATTCTAGAGGTGGTTGGCATATCTAAGATGCTTTATATCTAACATATCGAAGATGTCGATTATTCTGCACTTATCAAAAGGATGCCAAGTTCAAGTGGGATGATAAGTGTGAGCATTCCTTCGAAGACATCAAGCATTACCTGATGATGCTGCCAGTTCTAGCAGCCCTATCCCAGGCAAGATGCTCATACTTTACACTGCTATGTTAGATGACTCCCTTGGTGCTTTGTTAGCCCAAGCTAATGATGAAGGGAAGGAAAATGCACCCTACTACCTCGGTCATCTAATCCTATTTAATTATCCACCCATTGAGAAGCATTGCCTAGCTTTAATCTTTGCATCCTAAAAGCTCTAACATTACATGCATCCTCATAAGGTGAACTTAATCTCTAGGATCAATCCACTACAATATCTCATGACACGGCCGACACTATCCGGATGATTGGCAGAACTGTGCATGATCCTCTCATAGTTTAATATTACCTTCATACCCTCCATGCGGTGAAAGAATAAGCACTAGAGAATTTCTTAGTGGCACACCCACTTCTTCGACTCTCCACAGTGATGATCTCTCCCATGAACAAATCATGAACTTAGGGGAAACTTGAATTCACCATTGGGAGATGTACTTTCATGGTGCGACTTTCTCTCAAAGAGGAGAAGAACCATAATCTACTATTCTAGGAAAGGCAGGGGTATGAATAGTTCTCTTAACTCTAGAATGATGTGATGAGATTCTCATATCATCTTTCCAATCCTTGAACCAACAATGAAGAATATGAGGCTCTAATTACTAGTCATTCATTACTCTAAGCATCAGCATCAACATCTTTGGGATTCTCAACTAGCTATCAACTAAATCACTGGGTCCTATAAGGTTAAAAAGCCCAAGCTCCATCACTACCACAAGTACACCATAGAGTTATTAGACAAAATCCCAAAGGTTACCATTTTTAAGATTCCTAAATAAGAGAATGTTATAGTGTATACTTTATCCAAGCTTGTCAAGGAGTTGGCATGTCTGGAGGATGAGTCCATATCAATAAAGTTGCACAAGATAAGTCTTATCCCTTATTGATATCGAACTCATCAAAAAGTACTCTCTTGAAGGGTAGGTTTCCATTGCAAAGAAGGAGGAGTTAGATTGGAGGCAACCATTCATGGATTACTTAAATAAAGGCAAACTACCTCAAGAAGTCCCAAGCCTATCGGATGAAGCGAGCACTTTCACACTCTTGTGGATGGTGTCTATCTAGTCTTTTGATCATATATGGTTATGTTGTTTAGACAAGTACAAAGCCCATAAGATCATGACTGAGGTACACTCAGGATTATGTGGAGCCAACCAATCTGGTCCAAAGATGAAAGCCAAGATCGAGACTAGATACTACTAGCCATCGATGATCAAAGATTGCATGGATCTAAACAATGCCAACAATGTCAAATACGATGTGGTCCTACACCACCCAAAATTCTACATCCTATATTAGCCATTCAAGTGTTGGGGTATGCGACATAGTGATTCAAGTGATCCTTTTTCCAAGGGTCATTCGTTCATCTTAGCTACTACTAACTACTTTTCCAAATGGGCAAAGATGATTTCACCTAGAGAGGTCACAACTTAGCATGTGCTCTAATTTTTTAAGAACCATATTGTATATAGGTTCAGAGTGCCTCGATGAATTATATTTGATAATGGTACTACATTCAAGAGAACCAAGATCAATAACTTTGCCCGGAGACACAACATAGATTGGAGATATTCTACCATCAACTACCCAAGGGAAAATGGCTTAGTAGAAGCCTTCAACAAAACTCTCATCCAAATACTAAAGAAGACTCGATAATAATAGTGAAGTGGCATGAGCAGTTAGTTGAAGCCTTATGAGCCTACCACACCACATATAGAACTCCAACTCAGTCTACTCCTTTCACTTTAGTGTATGGGTCTAAAATCATTCTATCATTAGAAGTCCAACTCCCATCACTAAGGATAGTTGTGAGTAGCAAGATCAAAAAAAAAGAGAATGCCAAGTTGCACATAGAAGAGCTCAAAGGTTTGGAAGAGAGATGCCTGTGTACATGCCAAAATCTTGAGTTGTACAAAGCTAAAATTATTCAAGCTAATAATAAGTTTGTCGTTCCTAGAGCTTTTTTAAGTAGGGAGCTTATTTTAGTTCTAAGGAGACCGATTGTTGCCCATCGTAAGATGGGAGGATGTTGAACCCACTTGGGTAGCCTTTTTCATAGAAGGCCTACCAAGGAAGGATCTTATCAACTTATTAATCATAAGGAGAGTGCCCAATGCTTCCAGTCAATGGGCTCTACCTAAATAAATAATATAAATCATGTTTGAAAATAATTATCAATAATCAAGATTCCATTTTGAATTCAATCTCTTCCATGTTGAAAGTATTCTTGTTATGAATCCATGATGTGTTTAGGTAGGTGCAAGGAAACCTAGCTGTCTTATCCTTCATAACACACAAATACACACAAACATATAAAACAAACATATATCTTTTATCTCGACTCAGTTGAGATAACACTGACACTCACAATAATACTGGTTTTTACCTTGCTAGTGTATCACCCTAGTGGTCTTCTTGCTTTGGAGGATGTAAGTCTGGTATGCTTTCCTTTCTTACTTGGCAATGCACATAATATACTAAAACATTTCAAAACATCTTATAACATCCAAAACATATCACTACATGATCAAATATATGATGTTATATTATATAATATATAGTATTATTAGTATGATTTAGGTATTCAAATCTCTAATAGTCAAGGGAAAGTCTCTTGAAGACATTTTCTTTAGCTACCACAACTATGTTAGGATTAGGTCATTCTTTAGATCTACTCTTAATGACATCTTTATTCATGATTTAGGGTTTAGGGTTTAGGGTTAGGGTTTAGGGTTTAGGGTTTGTGATTTAGGGTTTAGGGTTTAGGGTTTTAAGGCTTTAGTGATTAGGCTTTAGGGTTTTAGGGTTTAGGGATTAAGGTTTAGGGCTTTAGGGTTTAGGGTTTAGGGTTTAGAGTTTATTATTTAGGGTTTAGGGTTTTAGGGTTTAAGGTTTATCGTCAGAGTTTAGGGTTTAGGGTTTAGGTTTTAATTTTAAAGTTTAAGTTTTAGTTTAGGGTTTAAGGTTTTTTTTAATAGAGAACAAATTTAGATTCAACATTTCTTCTTTTCAATTTCATCAACCAAGTAGCACCCCAAGTTTTCTGAGACACAAGTGATGACATGGATCAAAGATAAGTACCCAGCAAAACAAAACCTAGATAAGTAGAACTGTTTATACTAAAGACATAGTTCCATAAATAGCAAATGAGATCAACCATTCTTTTATTTCTCCAGTTCAGAACCACCCCAGCCTCTTGAGTAGCAGGGTCCACCATCATATCCTTGATCTCTCCTCACCACCACGGTAACCTCCATCCTCCCACCTCCATAACCACCACTACTCGGACCATTTCCTCCATATCCACAGCACCACTAGATCCCCACCACTAATAATGCCGCACTACCTTCTCCACCGTTAGATCTAGACTAAGCCTGGTTGATGATGATGTTCCTACCATCAAGGTTCTACCCATTCTTAGATTTAGTGTTATTTGGGGTTTAAGTTTAGTTAGTTAGGGTTTAGGTTTAGGCAGGGTTTAGTTTAGGTTAGGGTTTAGGGTTTAGGGTTTAGGGTTTAGGGTTTAGGGAGGTTTAGGGTTTTGGGTAGCGTTTAGGGTTTAGGGTTTTTGGGTTTAGCGTTTAGGGTTTAGGGGTTAGGGTTTAGGGTTTAGGTTTAGGGTTTAGTTTAGGTTTTAGGGTTTAGGGTTTAGGGTTTAGGTTTAGTTTTAGGATTTAAGGTTTAGGGTTTAGGGTTTAGGATTTAGGTTTTAGGGTTTTTATTTTAAATTAAGTAAACCGATAGGTTTAGGTTTATTTAGTTTATTTAATTTTATTTATTTATTCGAGTTTATTTTATTTTTTATTTTTACTTAGGTTTACTTTTTATTTTTATTTAGTTTAGTTTATTTATTTGAGGTTTATTTATTTTAGTTTAGGTTTTTTATCTTAGTTTATTTTAAGTTTAGGTTTATTTTTTAGTTAGGTTTATTTTATTTTTTGGTTTAGGTTTTTTTTTATTTTAGGTTTAGTTTAGGTTTTTTTTTTAATTAGTTTAGGTTTTAGGTTTTATTTTAGGTTTAATTTATTTATTTTAGTTTAGGTTTAGGTTTATTTTAGTTTATTTTATTTTATTTAGGTTTAGGTTTTATTTATTTTAGTTTAGGTTTAGGTTTATTTTATTTTGTTTACTTTATTTTATTTTAGGTTTAAGTTTTATTTTAGTTATTTAGGTTTTAATTTTTATTTATTTTTTGGTTTTATTTTTAGGTTTATTTTTTAAGATTAGGTTTTTATTTATTTTTTGTTAAGTTAAGTTTATTTGATGTTTTTATTTTATTTTTGTTTTTTTATTCTTAGGTTTATTTTATTTTTTAGTTTAGTTTAGGCTTTTATTTATTTTATTTTAGTTTATTTTATTTTATTTTATTTTTAGGTTTAGGTTTAGGTTTTAGTTTATTTTATTATTTTACTATATTTGGTATAGTTTTAATTTATTTTATTTATAGGTTTTATTTAGAGTTTATTTTTTTAGGTTTTAGATTTAGGGTTTAGGGTTTTAGGTTTAGGGTTTTAGGGTTTAGGGTTTAAGTTTAATTTAGTATTTTAGGTTTAGATAGTTTTTTTAGGGTTTAGGGTTTAAGGTTTGGGGTTAACTTAGGGTTGAGGGTTAGTTTAGAGTTTAGAGTTTAGGCTTTAGGGTTTAGGTTTTAGATTTAGCGTTTAGGGTTTAGGTTAGTTTAGGGTTTAGGGTTTGGGTTATGGTTAGGGTTTAGGGTTTAGTGTTTAGGGTTTAGAATTTAGTGTTTAGGGTTAATTTAGGGTTTAGGGTTTGGTGTTTTTCAGGGTTTAGGGTTCAGGGTTGTAGGTTTAGGGTTGTAAGATTGGGTTTAGGGTTATTGTTAGTTTTAGGGTTTATGGTTTAGGATTTAGGGTTTAGGGTTTAAGATTTTTTTTATCTTTAAATTAACTAAATCGGTAGGTTTAGGTTTATTAAGTTTATTTTTTATTTATTTTATTTTAATTTATTTTATTTTTTTAGGTTTTTTTATTTATTAGTTTATTTATTTTAGGTTTATTTATTTTTAAGTTTTATTTTAGTTTAGGTTTTATTTTAGTTTATTTTTTTAGGTTTGAGCTTTATGTTTTATTTTTTTATTTTAGGTTTAGGTTTAGGTTTTATTTTATTTTTTTAGTTTAGGTTTAGGTTTTATTTTAGGTTTATTTTTTATGTTTTAGTTTAGGTTTTGGTTAATTTTAGTTTATTATATTTTATTTGTTTATGTTTTAGGTTTAAGTTTTTTATTTTATTTTTAGTTTAGGTTTTAGGTTTATTTTAATTTATTTATTTTAGGTTTGTTTTAGGTTTAGGGTTAATTTTAGGTTTTAGGGTTTAGGGTTTTAGGGTTTAGGTTTAGGTTTTAGAGTTTAGGGTTTGGGGTTTTAGGGTTTTAGTTTAGTAGTTTAGGGTTTAGGGTTTTGAGTTTAGATTTTAGGTTTAGGTTTTAGGTTTCTAGGAACATTCTCTCAATGATCAAAATTTATGTCATAATGTCAAATACATGGTCTCCAACATTCTAACATCTCTATCTCAGTAAACCATGTGAATTGATTGATCTTCTTTCTTCATCATGTATTTTTCTCAATCACTAAGAATTCCTGTGTCTATTTATATTATTTAGTGCCGTTATATAATGGCGAGATCGAGCAACTTTCTCGAGACATAGCAATTGGGATATTCTACCATCAAAGGGAAATGGCGAAGCATTCAACAAAACTCTCAAAATACTAAAGAAGACACAATAATAAGTGATAGTGTCATGAGCGTTGAAGTCTTGTGGGCCTACCGCAAGAACTCCTCTACACTCCTTTCTCCTTAGTGTGTGTGGGTCGCGTTCTACCATTAGAAGTCCAACTCCCATCACTAAGATAGTTGTGGGTAGCAAGATCACAATAAAGTAGAAAACAAGTTGATTAGAAGAGCTTAAAGGTTTGGAGGAGAGACTACTATGGGCTACTCTAAATTGAAATAACACCCCCAGTGGTACTCACTCATTGGCTAGGTCGGTGACATTACTGCTAGTGTGTCATCCTAGTGGTCTTCTTGCTTTGGAGGATGTAACTTCTTCACGCTTTCCTTCTTTACTACCACTTGCACGATGACCACTTTATTAGTTTGGTAGACCTTACTACATGGTGTAAGCTACCTCATGTTGGCTTTCATTTAAGAGGATGTGAGTCACTATGCTTTCTTCTTGGATTAGCCTTTGTTCACTAATTAGGTCAAGTATAGGTTTAGGATAAGTCTCTCCTAGTGGGTCCTTCCTCCTCAGGTCCAATCCTTCCTAGGCTCCCCACTTAGTAGTCTCTAGGTAAGATTGCATCTGTCCCGATAAACTATTATGATGATCAGTTTTCTTTAGAAAATTGTCGACCTACAAGCTTTCTTTCTAGGTTGATCGTTGCACTAACGCACTTTAGGTTGGTTGGTTCTTACTATCTGGATATACCACTCATCTTGTGGATACACATTAGGTTGGTTGGTTTCTTGAACCTTAGGATACACTCACTCATGGTAGATGTAAGTATGCTTTCTCCTTGAGTTGGCCACCGTACACTTATAGGCCTTCTTTTCTCCGGGCTTAGGATAATGCCCTAGCATCACCTCCCCTGGGTACTTTATTTGGATCACATCCTTTCTAATTTAGACACTAGTTACTATCGGATTAAAGTTCCCCTTATCTAGTACCACTCACTGTGGTTGGAGAATCAATCTGTGGATGTGTAGATTCCCTTAGTCTAGTAAATCGAGATAGGTCAAGGTGACATAGCCCCTTCTCTTGTGGTCCCTACACCAATAGGGTCTACAAAACATATAAACAAAATATATATTCACTTGATTAGAGGACACCCAGTGGTACCTTTTCTCAGTATCTTATCTTTAGGTGTCGGTGAAACTCCTATAGGAATTCGACTACTCTTGAGTTGATGTAAGTCCCGAGCAACATTCACTCAATAGTCACCCCTAAGTCAGATTTGATTTTTTGTGCTACTAACAGGTCACCCCAGCAGTTGTTCCCTGCTTTAGAAAATGTATGTCTATTATGCCTTCTTCCTAGCACAGTCATTGCACACTGAAAGCCAACCCCTTAGGTTGGATAGCTCTACACCACAACCCGTAGACTATCTCTTTGGATTTTTAAATCTGAGTAAGGACAAGTCCGATAAAACCTCTCATTGGGTCCATGCATGATCCATAAATTAAATCTATCAAATTTGTGAGCTCACATCCCTCGATATGCCCTTCAATTTGAAATCAAACTAAACCAAACAAACCATAGAAAATCACATGAAATTAAGATAAAATTAATCGACTACTTTTGAGTTGACATAAGTCCCGACATTCACTCAGTAGCCCTTGGTCATGTTGATTTATTGTATCCAGGTCACCCCGGTTGTTCCTCTCTATGGAAGATGTAGTTTTTTATGCCTTCTTCTAGCATAATTACACATAGAAAGCAACCCTTATGTTGGCTAGCTCTACCTCGCGACTCTAGACTATCCCTTTGGATTTGTAAACTTGAGGTAGGTCAAGTGATATAGCCTTCTCGGTGGGTTCATCGCTAGGGTCCATACATTAACTCAAATTAAATTAAACCCAATCTTTTTTCCGGTGGAGTTAAATCACCCTTCTCTAGTGGATCCCCAAATCATATATAAACAAGTCGCAAATAAATCAAATTCAAAACCTACCTCTAGTAGCCAAATTAACTCCCTAGTAGAGTCTAAATCAAAGAAATCCAACCAAACTCTTATTATAAGTGGATACATCCACAAACATGTCTATGAAATAAAACTCAAATCCCAATCCATAGTGGATAGCCTGAACCTACTTTTCTTGTGGAAGGTTCATATACCCGATCCCCAGTGGACTTGAGCTCATATCTTAAGCAGATATGCCTCCACAACAATTAAAACAAAACAAATTAAAGTCGATTCAATCTTAATCCCCGATGCATTACATATTTTTATCCCCAACAGATCTTCATTCTACAAATCATATAATCAAATCAAATTCAACCTTGTCCCCAGTAGATTTTCTTTTTCTATGCCCTCGACATAGACCCTCACATGTCATGTCTGATGCATGTATAATCCCCTAACAGATCTCCCTCCATGTCCTTGACATGGAATTCTCATCAAATATTATTTGTTCTCTTATGCACACCTTTAATACTTCAACCAAAAGCCTAATAATGTATTCATTCAAATTACACCATCTTAACATTGTAATCAACATTTTATGATTTGTGATGGTGTAAGCTCAAAAATAGCGTGAATTAACACACTATATTATATTATAATATATGATGTTATATTATAATTTGCTATAATATAATATATTGTCTAACATTACACCTCATTAGAATCACTTAAAATGAACAAATAACAAAATTTTGTCAATATATAACTAATGTTCATGTTGGAAGTAATATTGTTATTTTCTATTAGAAATGGTACAAAATAGCATAATTTTGGTGTTGCTTCTTGGTGTGTGTCATGAATTTGGCCAAATTCTTCCATCTCAACCTTCAAATTAACATTTTTTGTGAGTTTTGACAATGTATTATAACAAAAATAAAACATACTAAAATGTACAATAAATATTTAGTAACACACCAACATTCATATATATATGAAGTTATATTGTTATGTACATTATATTTTAATATGCTTTCATATAATATATTATCTTACATTACACCATAAAATGAATCACTTTAAAAAAATTTATAAAATTTGGTTGAAAAATGAACATTTATTTTGGATGCAAAATTCCATTCTTTTGATTAAATGACACACCATAGCAAACCCCTAATGATGTTCCCTAAATCTTACCTTAAATTTGGCCAAATCTCATCATCTCATAAATCAGTATTTATATGAATTATACCGGTACAAACTCTACTAAATCATACTATAACAAATAAAATATGTTAAACAACAAGTAGTAATACACAATAGTATGCTACAATCCATGATTCTACACTATGGCATCCTATATTATAATACACTATAACATATTATAATATTTTATATTATATTGCATATCACATCACAAGGGATTGCTTAAGATAAAAAAATCATAAAATTAGCCTAAAAAATAAAAAACTATATATTTTAATTGTATCACTCATATATTTTAAATTTAAAAAAGTATATTATGATGTCATGCTCTGCCTATTATGTATTTGGCTAAATTTTTCCATTTTAAAGTCTAAATCAACATTTTTATAAATAATGCTAGTGTAGGCTCGACTGCATGATTGTAAAATACTAAAAGAAATTAAAATGCCAAGAACAATATATTATGATATATGATGTTATACTATGCTAAAACATATAATATTTATTTTGAACATAAAATCTTACTTTTTTAGACTACAAGTGGCTACCTTTACTACAACCTAATTCCCACTTCAAATTTAACAAATTTCATCATCGATTTATTAAATCTATATTTTTATAGACTATAGGCACAATACCATAATATACTAAAACATTTCAAAACATCTTATAACATCCAAAACACATCACTACATGCTCAAACATATGATGCTATTATAATATATGGTATTATAATATGATTTAGGGTTAGGATTTAAGGTATTTAAATCTCTAATTCTCAAGGAAAGTCTCTTGAAGACATTTTTTCTACCATAACTATGTTAGGATTAGGTCATTCTTTAGATTTACTCCAAATGACATCTTTATTCAAGGTTTAGGATTTAGGGTTTAGGGTTAGTTTAGGGTTTATGGTTTTTTAGGGTTTATGGTTTGGGTTTAGGTTTTAGGGTTTTGGGTTATAGGTTTTAGGGTTTATGATTTATGGTTTTAGGGTTTAGAGTTTAGGGTTTATGGTGTATGGTTTAGGGTTTTGGGTTTTAGGGTTTAAGGTTTTTTTTTTGAGGGACCCCATATAAGGAATTTTTTGCCACAAGGGTTACAAGGTCCTTAAGAGGGATAAACTCAAAACTATCGCTCAAGAGCTACAATCACCTAGAGAGAATCCCCCATCTAAATACATCCAAAATAAGAAAGAAAAGAATAAAGATAAAATAGTAAAAAAATATACAATGATAATAAAAAAAAAAGCTAAGGTTCAGACAATTCAGAGATCTTGAAGATGAGAAAAGCATAGGCCACCTCAGTGGAAACCAAAGAAATAGTAACAAAACCCCAAGTAGAAAATGGAATTAGCACTAGAGAAATAAAAAAAGCTAATAATGAAGAAATACTAAAGAAAGAAAAATAAGTGGAGTTTGAGAAGAAAGGCTCAGGCTCAATCACCACATAAATGGGGCAACCACAAACGTGAGCATCCAGACTTCCAATGAAGGGTTACATTACAATTGCTGCTACCAACCAAAATATGAGTGAAATCATCCTAGCCATCATAGCCTACATATACAGGGGTTGCTAAAGCATGGAAGTTAGATGGTCTTTAGTACCTACATACTAAGCAATATAAAAGCATCCTATAGGAAAAGCAATTCCACTATTCACCCAATCAACTAATTGGCACCAATCCCAAGAGAAAATAGCATTAATAAGACTATCCTAACATAGATGGAGAAGGACCAGGCAATAAATCCCCCACACAGTAAGACCACCATGAAAAGGTATCCAACCCATCAATGTTGAATGGCAAACACTAGATAAATCCCTAGATCTAAACATTCACCTACTAATAGTAGTGTTAAAAATATTATTTCCAACCACATCAAAGTAGAAATTATACAAGGCCAATAGAGCCAAGAATAACCTCAGCCAGTAGTCCAACCCATACAGCATAGGCATAGGCAAAAGAGCTAACCAAACAGCAAGCAATAGATCAGCAAGAAAATCAGTAAGCCAAATAGTACCACAATATAAAAAATCAGTCAGCTCAACAAAATAACCAATAAACCATCCATTGATTGAAAAACAATAAATGAAATAAACTAGAGATGAGACAAAACAAACCGAGGTGGTTTCATTATAGAGAATAAGAGCCATAATAAAATTCAAAAGTAAATAGCGAAGCATCCATAATTAACGATAAATAGCCAACAACAACTAAACAATGAAGCTAGAAGGGCACATTACCATCAAGCAAACCGAGGGATGAGGAGACCAAACAAAACCTCAACCTGACATAAAAATTGTGAGAAGCACAATAATAAGAGGGGAAAGAAAAATAGCATCCATAAATGGAAAATCACCTAATCCATCTAGGAGGGATGAAAAAGAGAGTAGCATAACCTAGCAGGTCTAGTAAAATAGCCGATAATCCCTTCTAAGAAAGCTAATAGTAGGTAAACATAATGCCCATCATAAGGGAAAAAAACATAACAACAGGTAACCAATAGAAGAGGCTAAAGAGCCAAACACCACACCTAAAGAAAACTAAAAAATGCAATAGAATATCAAGAAAATAAATAACCAAGTAAAATAGGAAGAAGGAGAAGAGACATAGAAAGTAATTAAACCAAGCGAGAAAACAAAATAATTCAAGTTAATTTCTAAGATAAGGTAAACCAGAGTTATAAATTAACTAAAGCTCATAATTGTCTAGGAAGATTAAAATGATTGTGGAGAAAAATTCTTATAGGGAGTCACCTTCAAATCTGTGGTGAGAAAGAAAATGCAAGACACTATAAAAATTTATCTTGGTAAGATGCCACGCAGATCTGCAGATGTACTTATTCAGGTGATCGGGTATGTCATTAAGGAATAGTGTACTATCTCAAAAGATAGAAGTTACTATCTTTTAATGGAACCAATCACCTCAATAAGGACTCCTAAGGATGATAGGTCTACATATGTATCAGAGATTCTTCCCCTACTTTACATAGAAAACTAAAGCAGGGTTTATTTTAAACTGAGTTCATTAAGCTCCCTATAGTGGCAAGCTCTAATAGTTAATTACTTTCTAAGGGATGGGATCCCTTAGGAAAACTCTCGATTAAGGTAAATGATCATTGTCTTTGAAAATTTTAATAGGAAGGACTATCAATCGATTGGTTTGTGTTTGAAGATAAAATGGGATTGATCAAAAGAGGGAGTTATTATCGAAGCAAAAATGGGAAATAAGTAGGAGATGCTCATGATGCTAGGAAACCTAACGAGCATCTCAGACTCTCTTATAGTTGGACTTTACATTTTAGAAATTGATTTAGTTTGTTTGAGTTGTATTTTCATTAGAATTTTAGGACTTAAGATTCCTTAACACAAGATTAAGGAAATGCCTAAGAGGTGAGGAATTATGTTTATGGCCCACAAAAGGGGAAAAGTAATATCATAACTTAAATCTAGGAGCTTTGGTGGGGCCAAAAGCATAACCTAAATGAAGGCAAAATGGGTAATTGGTTTCACCTCCATAAGAGAGGACAAACCACGACATCTTAGACTTACAATGCTAGGGTGACCAACTCCTCTATGATTTTAAATACATGTAGGCAAGTCCTTATGCTTATGCAAGATAGCTATTATTATATAGAGAGAGATTGAGTCCTTAGACTCACTCCCTAAAGAGACTAGATCATGTAAAGGTATGCTTCAAATGACCTAAATTTAATGCAACTCAAATTTCATTATATTTCATTTTTGGACAATCATTTTGACTAAGGCTAATAAGATTTTTATGACTAATGCATGAGAAAGAAGGTTATTGGCCAAAATCAACAAGAAGGGAGGAGGTGAGTTTCCACACGGCCCTCAAAGGACAAGCCAGGTTCTCTGGCAAAGGTGGAAGCCCTCCAATCAAGAGTGAAATATGATACATTTATGCACGTATTATAAAGAAATGCTCATCTATCTATGGGGTTGCAAATTATTTTATCTTGGATTTAAACCTAATCTTTATGTGAGGTTATGAGTTGTTTAATTTTAATTTGAATTGTTAAGTTGAGTAAAAGATTTATTTTTCTCTAAAGAGATTAATCCACATCCAGGCCATACATAAATCAAGGAAGAAACTAGAAAAATCATGCCACTTAATGCAAAAGCTAAACAAATCATCAATCAATTTATAAAGCTAATTAAAATGATTAAATGCCATTATGGTGCACCACTACACAAACCAAAATATCAATTTGGGTAGCGAGTTCTACTCTTATACAACTGATTTATAGATGAATATTACATTTAAGCAAAGGAATTCATTGTTATGGGGATCTTCAAGCTTTTTTCTTCTTCTTGTTTCTTCTTTTGGTTCCTCCTTTGAAGGTTGGAAGGTGGATTCTCAAAACTTCACATGGTACATAAGATGGGATTATGACCAATGCTCATCCTAATCCCCATAATAAATCATTCCAAAAAAAACCTAATTATACAAATTTTACTTGAAAAAGAAAAGTAGAAATCTAACTATAAACAAAGGTTAGTTAAATCACACCACACACACAGCATTTATATTGGAATTATTCCCCACACATGGGTGACTAAGTCCACCTAGCCTATATATTTAGGGGTATAAAGCACCTACAAGTAAAAGCATTTATATATTTATTTATGATAGTGCCCCTTAAGTACAATCCCACAGAGAAAGAATAGTTAGACTAGAACGTCTACTTCATTCTCTACAGCATACTTCCTAACATTCAATCTAAAACATATATCACAAAATAAAACATAACATCAAACCATGCATTGACCTAACCTAGAGCTAGAAATGGGGACTTAGGTTAATTGTGCTTTGAAGGCTTGTTAACTTAGGCTTTAGGTTCAAATTTTCTAATTGTGAAGAACATGTTCAACTTAGAGGAGGGTTTCATTTAAGTCATTTAATTATTTTTTGGTTGCTTTTATTTCATGTTTTGATTTGGTTTAAATGAAACCTTCAATTAATTACTAAGTTAGGAAGAGGGAAAGAGAAGAGAACTTCTCTTTCTTTCCCTAAGTAATTTTCTAAAGTTGGTTCATATTTTTGTTTCATTTAGGTGAATGTTATTATGTCATTTAATCAATCTTAAGTTTAGATAAACTCTAAACAAACATATTCAAAAGAAAGGCATTTTATGATTAAATAAAATGAATCAAAATTCACATAACACACATTACTTCATTTCTTTCCCCAATATATATAACATCCATATGGATGGACCCTAAGCATATCTATACATGCAAATGAGAGTAGTTAACACACTTTAAGATGCATGCTAAGTAATCCATTTAAGAAAATTTAGAAGTTGAATATGCATGATTTTTGTTAACTATAAAAGGTTTTCCTTATCCAAAATTTTACATACATACATGAAACTAAGAAAGGAATAAGTGAGTACAACACCATTGTTAACCGGAGGTGTAAGGTAGAAGGCCAACTTAGGGCTACTTAAAGCCCTGCAATCTCAAGATTGTCCAGACTAATATACCACTTTCCTTAAGTATAAATATGTATATAAAAGAAATGAAATAAAAAAGGAAGATGCAAAAGTTATTTAATAGATTTGTTTTGTTTATTCAATTTATGTATGTAAGTATAGGTAACCCTTCTTAGATGGTAGCATAGGGACGAATATGATATGAAATTAGGTGAGCATTAGGTCCTTTTCAAATGAACCTTATATCTCACCAAAATTCCTAAGAAAGGAAACCTATACTAAGCATACCTTTATAATATTTCACAAGAAAGCTTATCATTAAGATATGAATAGCACACTTTCAGATTTGGTATTTGATTTATGTATTTTGAGAGCTCTAGTATGGTTAAGAAGGTAGTCTAAATTTGTGTTCCCCACCCTGGTGGAAGTCAACATGTCAATGAGTAATAGAGCATCCACTTCAATCCAAATATTGAACCAACCTTTTTGCAATCAAAAGTCAATAGCTTATTAACAACCATTAATTCAAAAAAGTTAACGGAATAAGCTTTAAAGGAATAAGAAAAAGCATAAATGACATTACCTTTAAAGTTTCTAAAAATTCCACAACCAAAAGTATTCTGAGAGATTGAGCCATCAGTGTTAATTTTGATAGTATTGTTGAGTGGTTTTATCCAATAAATAATCCTATCTTCTTTCTGATGGGGATCTCATAACGGGCCCCGACTTGTTGGTCGCAAATTCGCAACCTCAAAAATGGGTGTTAGTAATTAATCTAGAATTAAATAAAGCGCTAATTTTTTCTTTAGTTCTAGCAATAATCTTTTTTATGGTTCATAGAGATACCACGATGCTTAGCATCATTTCTGTCCATCCATATGAACCATATAAGAGTGATGGAAATTAACACATTAATGTGAACTTTCATAATTTTTTGAAAGTAAACATCAAGAAGTTGATGTAAAGATAAAGAGCCATGGAAATGGTTAGTATTGAAGAGATCATCATACCAAACCCATAATTTGGAGGCAATAGCAGCATTAACAAAAACATGATTCACATTTTCAATGTGAAAACAACTATAACATTTGGAAGGAAATTGAAAGCCTTTAGCCCACATTAGAGAATCAATAGGAATGAAGTTTTTTAGAATTCTCCAAGTAAGGAGAGAGTAAAAGATATGGATAATGTTATTCCAAAGTTTAGAAAGACATTAGAGAAACCATGAGCATCTCTAATATGATTCCGACCTCTTTAAGAATAAAATCACCATTATGAGATAGCTTAAAAAATCGATCGACTTGTTAGAAATGATAGGAATGTTGGTGAATTTATCCAAAGAGAAATAGGAATATAATCAGTGAGTTTTCTATCATTCCAATTATTATTAATCAAAAAGGAGTTCACTTTAATAGCAACAGTCGAATGAGTAGATAATAATCATCAAAAGAACCACTACCAATCGAGTTGTCTTGCCAAAAGAAAGATGATCCTGAATTTATACCATAAGAAATTAGGGATTCAACTTCCCATTTGATGGAGCAAAGTTTTTTCCAAATCAGGGCGTGACCCACTTTATAAGGACAAATAAGTGGATGCTTACTCTTGCAGTATTTAACAATCATTAAGTTAGCCCAGAGACTATTTTTGTTCCTAGAATTCCACTATAGTTTATGATAGAATGCGGTAGCTTCACACAGACTTATAAGCCCACCAGGGTACCACAACATTTATGCCAAGAAATCTAATGCATCCTTTTAGCGTGTTAGAACCATAGAAGAATTTATTAAGGAGATGATCTATTATGTTTAAGGTAGAATTGGTAGGGATGATGGTTTGAATAAGATATAAAGGCATCAAATTTAGGGTACTTAAGCAAAGTAATCCTGCCACTAAAGGAGAGCAAGTGAAATTCCCAAACCAAAATTTTATTAGCAATTTTTTGAATTAGGTCATCAAGAAGATGGGATCTTTTTCGACTTTTGAATAGAGGAGCACCTAAATATTTAATAGGGAGTTGTTGGTGTTTAAAGTTAGTGATTCTCAAGATTTTATTGGTTTTGTTACTAGAGATTCTAGAGGAAGTAATGGAGCAACTCTTGCCTTCATTAATAGAAAGACCACTTTCTTTATCAAAAATATTTAAGAAATTCTTAAGGCTTTTGATGTGAAGGATGGAAGCATTACAAAAAATAATGAAATCTTCAGAAACTAAGATGGGACAGGTACCAAGAGTTCTAAAGTACATGCTAGGATTGTTAATGAAAGGATCATTTAAGCTCCTAGAAAGGTATTCCACAATAATAATAAATAGGGAAGGGGACAAAGGATCACTTTGTCTTAACCCATGGGAAGAAGGGAAGAAACCTAAGGCCTCACTATTAAGAATAATAGAAAACCAAGAATTGTTAATACAATTTATAATTAGGTAAATCAAATTATCAGAAAAGCTAAACAAATGAAGGATGTTTAAAAGGAAATCCTAGGAGATTTTGTCAAAGGCTTTAAAAATATCTAATTTAAAAAGGATGTTACCACCTTTAGTAGGAACATCCAAATCATGAATTAGCTCTTGAACAAGGAGAATGTTATCAAATATAGATCTACCTCTAATGAAGCCAATTTGGTTGAGGGAGATAAATTTTTGAAGCAAAGGACTAAGTCTAATAGCAAGCATTTTAGCAATCAATTTATGAAAGAAAGTGCAAAGACTAATAGGTCTGAAATCACTCCAAGAATAATAATTATCAATTTTAGGTATAAGGACAATGGAAGTGCTTGAAAAAAATCTAGGAAGAGGATTACCGGTAAAGAAATCAACAATAACATCAATTAAGTCATGCTTAATAATTGGCCAATAATGCTAGAAAATTGAGTAGTATAGCCCTCTGCAGCTAGAGTCAATGTTCATATTATTAAGAACTTTACCAATCTTATCTCCATAAGCAAGCAACTTAGTAAGCAAATGATTGCCATCATTGGTAATAGTAGAGGGATCAAAGTGAGTTAGAAATATGGTTAATCTAAAATGATCCAATCTTGTTAGAGTTTAAACTATCTTCTTATTGAATAAAGCATGAAAATACTATTTTTAACAATATGTTTTCTTTAGTAAGTTTCTTCCATATTTTGATAGTTAACTAGATTATCTTTGGCTTCATTCAAATCCTTTTAAGAAGAATCGGTCAAAATAACATTTTCAAGATTATAAACCAAAAGCTCCATATTTTTGATATTACAAAGAGATTTTTAAAATAATGCTTGGTCCACCAAACTAGGTTTTGTTTAAGCCTTTTAAGCTTAAACCATAATCTAATCATGCCCCTAACCGAGTTGTCAAGGTGTGAAGGAAAATTAGTGACAACTTTTAAAAAAGGTGTTGAATCCACATATTTTGAAATATGAAAGAAGGAGAGGAAGATAACTTTTTAGGGTTATTTTTAACTAAAATCAAAAGAGGAGCATGATTTGACAAAGTTATACTCAAATGTTCAACAGAGGTAAGAGGCCATTGATTAATCCAATGAGAGTTAAAAAGTATTCTATCAAGGTGTTGTCAAACTTTAGAGTTGTGCTAAGTGTAATTAGATCTAATAAAACCAATGTCAATAAGGTTGCAATCGAGAATCATATTAGAAAATTCATCCATAGAATGAATATTGGGAGACTGACCACCACTTCTTTTAGAGGAAGAAAGGATAGTATTGAAATCAGCCCCAGCCAGCCAAGGTTTCTTAACAGTGAAAGAAAAACTTCTCAAATAATCCTAAAGAATATTTCTACCAGCTCTGTTAAAGGAAGCATAAACAAAAGAGAACAAAATAAAAAAAATTACCAAAAGAGATTTGAACATTAACAACTTGCTAAAGTTCATCTAAGATGGAAACATTTAAGGAATTATTCCAAAAAGCACCAAATTTTATTACTGGTATTATAGAAGAAATTATTAAAACTGAGCATTCTACCAACATGATTGATCTTAGAAGCATGTATGAGAGGTTCAATAACAACAAGTAATGATATATTGTTGGTAGAGACTTGTAACACGATTATGGACAATGAGGGTTCCAATCCCTCAAACATTCCAAATAAGAGAATTAAATATAAGGAAAATATTAAATAAAATAAAGGGAAACAAGAAAATAAAGGGTTTAGAAAGAAAACAACTTCTCCACTGCCAAAAGACCATTATTTATGAGAGGATGACCATATCTAATAGATGCGGGTGAAGCATTTTGATTTGAAAGATTTATTTTTAAAATAGTTTGGAATGTTTGATTTTTATTCAAAGTATCACCATCGAAATGGGTGATTAGAGGTATTAATAATAGGATCAAATACGAACATTTCTAATCACAACTTCCCCTTCTTCAATTTTGAGTTAAGGCAAAGTGGGATTACAATGAATGTCAATCTTGGGATTATGAGAAGGAGAGAAGGTAGTACCATTAGAAGCATAAATACCAGTGTTAGATTCTAAGTTTTTTTCCAAATGTTTAGCTTTATTCAAATATTCATTTAAATTTTCAATAAAATTTTCATGCTCATCAATTACAAGAGGTGAGGAAACCTAAATTGATTCATTTGATAGAGAATCAACTTTTTTTAGCCTCTTTTAAGTTTGAATTATCTTGAAAAGGCAAGTTATTTTATAGAGAAGGATTTATTGACAAACCATCAGATTAAACATTAGTAATATCTTTGACCTGATCAGATTGAGTGGTGGGAGTAGCATTATTGAGAACATTACTGGATTCCAAAGTGGCTAAAATAATATTACCATTTCAGTTGGCTTTCAGCACATCAATAGGTTTATTAACTTTATAATTAGGAAGAGTAGAGTTAAGATCATTCAAAATTTTCTTTTTTAGATGTGGGTGAAGAACGAAACACTTGGAGTTGTCATGCCCGTGAATTTTATAGTGAGAACAAAAAATTGGAAAGTTTTTAAATTCAACCTTTTGAAAATAACAAAACTTTTTTGAACCAATATAGACCTCCTTAGGATATTTTTTAGAACTATCAAGTTCAACCAGTATATGAGCAATAGAAGGAAAGGATGTCACAGCGGTGGCCTGATCAATTTGAAGCGATCGACTAAAAAGAGCCCCGACAACAAATAAAATCTGTTGAGTAACATAATGAATCCTCATATTCGAAAAAGCCAACCACTTAGGAACAATCAGTGATTCCTCTTTTATGTCAAAAAGGGGAGACCACTTTAAAAGTCACATTTGGAAATTGAATACAAAATAAGATTGATGAGAGAAAACCCTTAAGTAATCCAAATCATTCATAAGTTGAATCAAAATATGTCTAGGATCGATCAAACCAACAGAGAAAGCACCCAAGAGTTTAAGGTTGTGAAAAAAGAGGAATTTTATCCAAATTCAGATGGCACAAAGAAAATTTACCAACCAAAGTAAATTCCAAAGGCTTTGCAAGCTTCACAACATCAATATCTGACCACATGATCATAGGGGTGCCACGAAATGAAGTTTAAATCAGATTCACTGAATCAGAAGAGGAAAGGCTCTTACCAGATAGAGCATCCTTAAAGGATTTAACAACAACCACAATAAGAGGGACATTATATATTTTGGAATACCAAGAAATTTGATGCCTAGGTGCATCCAGGATAGAAGCGGCTGAGGTCAATAGAATAGTATATCTTCAAGAGCTACACAACATCACCAAACCTCAAGAAGAAAACACTCCAAAAGGGAAAAAAGCAATCGCTAGAGCGCTGTAGGATAGAGGTTTTAGTTTTTTTTTTTTGTTTTTTTGTTTTTTTAAATTTTTTTAATTCATTATTTAATTTTTATTTAATTTTAATTTTTTTATTTTTTATTATTTTTATTATTTTTATTATTTTATTTTATTTTATTTTTAAAGTTTTTTAATTTTATACATTTTTATTTTTTTTAGTTTTTTTAGTTTTTTTTTTTTTTTTAGGTTTTTTTGTTTTCATTTTTTAATTTTGTTAAGTTTTTTAATTTTTTATTTTCATTTTAGTTTTTTTAGGTTTTTTAATTTGTTTTTTTTATTTTTTTTAGTTTTTTATTTTTATTATTATTTTTTATTGTTTATTGTTTAGGGTTTAAGGTTTAGGGTTTATGGTTTAGGGTTTAATGTTAGGGTTTAGGGTTTTTAGGGTTTAAGATTTAGGGTTTAGGGTTTAGGGTTTAGGGTTTAAGTTTTAGGTTTTAGGATTAGGATTTAAGTTTTAGTTTAGGGTTTAGGGTTTAGACTTTAAGGTAGTACCCCAAGTTTTCTAACAAGATGGCATAGATAAAAAATGAGAACCCATAGAGCAAATGAAAACCCTAAAATAGAGTAGGCGTCTAGTTTTATAAGCGGATGTCGTTCTTGGTTTCTCTGTTCGATCAGAACCACCCCCTCTCGTGAATCCATCATCATATCCCCAATCTCTCCCTCATGACCACCATGACCTCATTTGCTCCTCTGCCTCCAAATCTACCACTACTCCAACCACCACCTCCAACACCACATCCCCACCACCATTGCGATAACCACCACCTCCATCTTTTTTCCTCCACTACTAGATCTAGATGAGCCTGGAGGCGGTGATGTTCTACCGTCAAGGTTACATTCTTAAGGTTTAGAGTTAGTTTAGGGTTTAGGGTTATGGGTGATTTAGGGTTTAAGGTTTGGGCTTTAAGATTTTAGTTGTATGTTTTAGGGTTTAGTGTTTTGGTTTTAGGGTTTAGGGTTTAGGGTTTAGGGTTTAGGGTTTAAGATTTAGGGTTTATGGTTTAGGGTTTATGGTTTAGAGTTGTAGGATTAGGGTTGTAGGTTTAGGATTTGTGGTTTAGGGTTAGTTTATGGTTTATGGTTTAGAATTTAGAGTTTAGGATTTTTTTTAAATTAAGCAAATGATACGTTTAGATTTATTTAGTTTATTTTTAATTTATTTGAGTTTTTTTATTTTTTATTTTTATTTAGGTTAATTTTTTATTTTTATTTAGTTTAGTTTATTTATTTTTGGTTTATTTATTTTAGGTTAGGTATTTCAGTTGAGTTTTATTTTTATTTTGTTTTAGGTTTAGGTTTTACTTTTTATTATTAGGTATGGGTTTAGGTTTTTATTATATTTTTCTAGGTTTAGATTTTAGGTTTTTATGTTAGGTTAATTTTTAGGTTTTATTTTTTTGTTTAAGTTAGGTTTATTTTATGTTTATTTTATTTTCTTTAGTTTAGGTTTAGGTTTAAGTTTAGTTTATTTCTGATTTAGGTTTAGGTTTTATTTATTTTAATTTAATTAATTTTAGTTTAGGTTTAAGTTTATTTTATTTTATTTTATGTTTAGGTTTTTTTTTTGGTTTAGGGTTTAGGTTTTATTTTTTATTTTTTCAAGTTTTATTTTTATGTTTATTTTTTAATTTTAGGTTTGTGTTTAGTTTTTATTTTATTTTATCTTTATTTTAGGTTTAGATTTTATTTTATTTAGGTTTTTAAATTTTTAGTTTAGTTTAGGGTTTTATTTATTTTCTTTTAATTTAATTTTATTTTTTATTTTATTTTCTTTTTAGGTTTAGGTTTTAGTTTTTTTTATTTTCTCATATTTTTATCTTATTTTTGGTTTGGTTTATTTTATTTATTTTATTTTTAGGTTTTATTTAGTTTAGGTTTAGGTTTTTAGCTTTTTAGTGTTTGGGGTTTAGGGTTAGTTTAGTGTTTAGGGTTTAAGGTTTAGGGTTTAGGTTTTAGGTTTAGGGTTTAAGTTTTAGTTTAGGGTTTAAGCTTTTTTTTAACAGAGAATAAATTCAAATTCAATATTTCTTCTTTTTGATTTTATCAAGCAAGTAGCAAATTTTCCAAGAAACAATGACATAGATAAAAAATGAGCACCCATTGAAAATCAAAACCTTAGATATGTAGAACCATTTGTACTATAAAGACAAAGTTCCATAAGTAGCAGATCGGATCGATAGTTATTCAATTTCTCTAATTCCCATTAGAACCACCCCTGCCTCTCAGTGGTAGGATGCCATCATATCCTTGATCTCCCTCTGCCACCCATATGTAACCTCCATCTCTCCTCCCCACACAGATAACCACCACTTCCCGACCAACCTCCATCCACAAGCACCTCCGAGATCCCCCCCACCACCAGATGTCGCCTCCATCTTCACCTACGGGTCTACCAAGCTAGTTGGCGGTGATTTCACTCGTCAAGGTTCTTCCCATTCTTAGGTTTAAGGTTAGTTTAGGGTTTAGGGTTTAGGGTTATTTTAGGGTTTAGGGTTTTTTTATGGTTTAAGATTTAGGGTTCATGGTTTAGGATTTTAGGGTTTATGGTTTTAGGTTTAGGGTTTAGGGTTTAGGTTTTGGATTTAGGGTTTAGTTTTTTTTAAAAATAGTAAACTAGAAGGTTTAGGTTTATTTAGTTTAATTTTTATTTATTTGAGTTTTTTTTATTATTTTTATTTTTATTTAGTTAATTTTATTATTTAGTTAATCTTATTTATTTTGGATTTATTTATTTTAGTTTAGGTTTTTATTTTAATTTATTTGTTAAGTTTTGGTTTACTTTTTAGTTGAGTTTTATTTTTATTTCATTTTTTTAGGTTTAGGTTTGATTTTTTACTTTTAGGTTTAGGTTTAGGTTTTTATTTTATTTTTTTAGGTTTAGGTTTTACACTTTTATTTTTGCTTTATTTTTAGGTTTTATTTTTGAGTTTATGTTTTGGTTTCTTTTTAGTTTAGTTTATTTTATTTTTTCTAGATTTAGGTGTAGGTTTAGGTTATTTGAGGTTTAGGTTTAGGTTTATTTATTTTGTATAGATTTATATTTTAGGTTTATTTTATTTTGTTTTATTTTATTTTTATTTTGTTATGGTTTTATTTTTGGTTTTTAGGTTTTATTTTTTTAATTTATTTTTAGGTTTATTTTTTTAGATTAGTTTTATTTTATTTTTTATTTTATTTTATTTAAGTTTATTTTTTTATTTATTTTAGTTTTTATTTTATTTTAAGATTTTTTTCTTATTTTATTTTATTTTATTTAATTTAGTTTAGGTTTTAATTAATTTTAAGTTTAGTTTAGATTTTATTTTGGTTTTAATTTAATTTAATTTTTATTTTATTTAGAGTTTATTTATTTTATTATTATTTATTTCTTTTAGCCTTTAGATTTTGTGGTAGGGTAGTGGCCTAGTGGCCAGGATCAGATTTTGAGGTGCTCAGGCCTAAGTGCTCATAGGTTTTAGGTAAGCAGGTATGGGTTTTGTGGCCTTAGGTTTGGTGGGCTCTAGGATTTAGGGTCAGAGTTTAGTTTAGCCCAGATTGTGGCCTAGGGAGGTCAGGCCTAGGGTTTAGGGCCAAGGTAGTCAGTGGTGGGATTTGGCTCTGGGGTTTTAGGATTTGGGCTCAGGTTAGTTTAGAGATGGTGGTTATGATTTAGGGCCTAGTTTAGGTTTTAAACCAAGCAAACCCAGCAGTATTTATTTAGTTTATTTAGATTATTTTATTTTATATTTTATTTTTTTATTTAGGTTTATTTATTTTGGTTTTCATTTAGTTAATTTTTAGGAATAGATTTAGGTTTATACTTTAGTTTAGTTTTATTTTTTATTTTAGGTTTAGGTTTAATTTTATTTTTTTTTTTAGGTTTTACTTTTTTAGGTTTAGGTTTTATTTTAGGTTTATTTTATAGGTTTTATTTTAGATTAGTTTAGATTTATTTTTAGTTTATTTTATTTATTTTATTTATTATTTAGTTTAGTTTTTTAGTTTATTTATTTTAGTTTAGGTTTAGTTTATTTTATTTTTTATTTTAGGTTTATTTTTTTTTTTTTTAGGTTTTTATTTTTTATTTTATTTTATGTCATTTTATATTTTTTTTGGTTTAGTTTTATTTATTTTATTTTATTATTTTATTATTTAGTTTTATTTTATTTAGGGTTTTATTTTAGGTTTATCTTATTTATTTTAGTTTAGTTTAGGTTTATTTATTTTATTTTAGTTAATTTTATTTTTTTATTTTATTTTATTTTTATTAAGTTAAGTTTAGGTTTAGGTTTTAGTTATTATTTTATTTTATTAAAGTTTAAATTTTTTTATTTATTTTATTTTTGTTTTATTTAGTTTAGGTGGGTTAGGCTCAGGTTTTGTGTTTTCGAGTTTAGGTTTTGGAGGAGCCCAGGTAGGTTTTCTGTTTAGTCTAGGGTAGTGGTTTGTGGTTGGGGGTCAGGTTTATTTTAATTTATTTTAGCCTAGTTTTTAGTAGGTTTAATATATTTATGTAGGTTTATTTTTGGTTTTTATTTATTTTATCTTATAGGTTTATTTTATTACCATTAGTATTTTAATTAGGTTTTATTTTATTTTTATCTTTAGTTTAGGTTTTATTTATCTTTATAGTATTATTATTATTATCTTTATCTTTTTTAGGTTTATTTTAGTCAGGCTTAGGTTAGTTTTATCTTATTTTATCTTTTATTAAACTCAGTTTTTATTTATTTTATTTTAGGTTTATTTTAGGTTTTGCCTTTTAGGTTTTTAGGGTTTAGGTAGGTTTTGTCAGTGGTTTTAGGGTTTTAGGGCCTGTGGTTGGATCTGGTTTGGTAGTCAGGGAAGTGGTTAGGGTTTAGGGTCATGTGATTTTATTTTATTTACATTTTAAATAAATGGTTTAGTTTATTTAATTTATTTATTTTATTTTATATTTTATTTTATTTATTTAGGTTTTTATTTTATTTAGATTAGATTTATTTTTAATTTAGTTTAGTTTTTTAGTTTATTTTTTAGTTTATTAGGGATGTTTATCTTTTAGTTTATTTTTATTTTATTTTTAAGTTTATGTTTTTTTATTTTAGGTTTAGATTTTATTTTAGGTTTTATTTTTAGTTTAGGTTTCAAATTATTTTGGTTTTTTTCTTAGGGTTTAGGTTTAGGTTTATTATTTAGTTTATCTTTATTTTATTTTATTTTATTATTTTATTTTGTTAGGTTTAGGTTAATTTTAATTTTGTTTTAGGTTCATTTTTTATTTGGGGTTAGGTTTTATTTTTATTTATTTTTTTATTTTAGGTTTAGATTTTTTTAGGTTTATTTTATTTTTATTTTAGGTTTAATTTTATTTTATTTAGGTTTTTTATTTTTTTTACTTTAGTTTAGGTTTTTATTTATTTTATTTTATTTGTTTTATTTTATTATTTTTTTTTAAGTTTTGAGTTAGTTTTTATTTTATTTTTATTTATTTTGGTTTATGTGTATATTTATTTTATTTTTATTTTATTTAGGGGTTTGGGTAAGTAGGCTAGTGGTTTAGAGGGTTTAGTGTAGGTGGTTTAGTTTAGGGTTGGTTTTAGGGTTTAGTTTAGTTTAGGGTTTAGGGTTTGGGTTAGGGTTTAGGTTTAGGTTTTAGGTTTGGTCATTTTAGTTTAGGTTTAGATTTTGGTTTTAATAGAGATCAAATTCAACATTTCTTCTTTTGATTTCATCAACTAAGTAACACACCATTTTTTAAGACACAAGACATATAGATAAAAATAAGCACATAGAGAAAATCAAAATCCTAGATAACTACAAACCATCTACTATGAAAGACAGCAAAGTAGTGATCGATCATTCTTCAATTCCCATCAAATAACCCTACTCTAGACTAGGATCCACCATCATATCATCTCCCACCACCATGGTCAGAACCTCCATTCCCTCCTCCATAACCATGGATACAACCATCTCCATTTTCACCACCACCTCCAGATCTCCCACCACCATAACCTCCTCCACCTCCTCTTCACCTCCATAGATCTAGATCAGGTTATGGTTATGATGTTCTGTGGTTCCCACCCATTATTAGGGTTTAGGTTTATTAGGTTTTGGGTTTATTTTTATTTTATTTAGTTACTTTAAGTTTAGGGGTTTAGGTTTTAGGGTTTAGGGTTTGATTTTGGGTTTAGGTTTTAGGTTTAGGGTTGTGCTTTTTTAGAGTTTAGGGTTATGTTAGGTTTAGTTAGGTTTGTATTTTGGTGTTTAGAGTTTAGGTTTAGGTTTTGGGTTTAGGATTTTGGTTTGTATAGTTTAGTTTAGGGTTGTGGTTTTGATTTTTTTTAAAGAAGAAATTTAGATTCAACATTTATTCTGATTTCATCAACCAAGTAACACACCAAGTTTTCTAAGACACAATCAATGAGATAAATAAAAATGAGAAAACATAGAGCAAATCAAAACCCTAGATAACTGAACTTACTATAAAGACACTTCCATAAAGCAAATCGATCATTTCTCCGCTCATCATAACCACCGACATCTCGAGTAGGATCCACCATCACATCCTCAATCTCTCCATCACCACCACCGTGTAACCTCCATCGCTTCCCACCTCCATAACCACCACCACCACCTCCATATTCAGACTCTAGATCCCCCCACCACTATGATAACGCCTCCTCCACCTTGCCTCCACCAAAACAAATTTTGATGTATGTCAAGTTTGCCCATTCTTTTAGGTTTAGTTCTTTAGTTTTTGGTTAGGTTATTTAATTTATTAGGTTTAGTTTAGTTTGGGGAGTTTAGGTTTAGTTTAGGGAGGTTTAGGGCAGTGGTTTTAGGGTTTAGGAGTGGTTTAGGGTTTAGGTAGTTTTGAGTATTTTGGGTTTGATTTTTAGGTTTTAAAATTAGGGTTTATAGATTATTATTATTTTTTTTATTTATTTTATTTTATTTATTTTATTTATTAATTTATAATTTTAGTTTTATTTTTTTATTTAGTTTTTTTAGTTTTAAGTTTATTTTTAGTTGAGTTTTTTTTTTTTTTTTAGTTTATTTTTATTTTTATTTAGGTTTTATTTTATTTATTTTGGTTTTGGTTTTATTTTATTTTAGGTTTTTTTTATTTTTAGGTATTTTTATTTATTTTATTTACTTTAGTTTTTAGGTTTAGTTTATTTTATTTAGGTTTAGGTTTATTTATTTTAGTTTAGTTTTTTTAAGTTTATTTTATTTTTTTATTTGTTTAGTTTTTTTTTAGTAGTTTTAGGTTTTATTTTTTTATTTATTTTAAGTTTATTATTAGGTTTTATTTTTTTAGGTTTTATTTTATTTTATTTTATTTTATGTTTTAGTTTTATTTTATTTTATTATTTTATTTTATTTTTTTAGTTTAGTTTAGGTTTTTCTTTATTTTTTTTATTTTATTTTATTTTTTATTTATTATTTTGTTTAGGTTTAGGTTTCATTTAGGTTTTTTATCTTTTTTTTACTCTTAGGTTTAGTTTTTATTCTTTTTTTTATTAGTCAGCCTGTGGCTCTTAGATCAGTGCTCAGGAGGTTAGTGTTGGGGCCCAGGGTCAGGCCAGTGTTTTCAGTGGTGTTTGGCCCAGGTTTAGGTTTTATTTAGTAGGAGGTTTGCTAGTTTTAGGGCTCAGTTTAGTGTCAGCCTTAGGCCTGGGGTTTGTAGGGCTCAGGCCCAGGGTGGCCTAGGTTTTTGGCTTTGAGGGTCAGTTTAGTAGGGTTTAGGGTAGGTTGATTTAGGGGCCTGGTGGGTTAGTATTAGATTTAAAAAAATAAAACCCAGAGTTTAGTTATTTATTTTTAATATATTTATTTATTTTAGTTATTATTATGTATTTAATTTAGTTTTATTTTATATTTATTTATTGGTTTTTTTATCTTTTTTAAGTTTATTTTATTTTTAGAAGTTTATTTTATTTTAGGTTATTTTTTTTTATTTTAAGTTTTAGTTTATTTTTTTTATTTTATTTTATTTATTAGGTTTTATTTATTTAGTTTAGTTTAGGTTTAGGTTTTATTTTATTTTAGTTTTAGTTTAGAGGTTTATTTTAATTTATTAGTTTATTTTTATTTTATTTAGTTTTATTTTATTATTTATTTTTATTTTATTTATGTTATTTTATTATTAGTTTATTTTATTTTTTTTTAGTTTTAGTATTTATTTATTATATTTTAGTTTATTTTTTATTATTTTATTATATTTTATTTTTGTGAGTTTAGGTTTTAGTTTTTAATTTAGGTTTTAATTTTATTTATTTTATTTATTTATTTATTTTACTATTTTAGTTTATTTAGTTTAGTTTTTTGTGGTTTATAGGTTGTAGATTGGATCAGTGGTAGGGTTTGGGTCAGTGGGTTGGTAGGTTTTATGATTTAGGGCTATGTGGTTATGGTGTAGGTTTGGTTTTTTATTTTTTTAATTTTTTTTTTCATTTTAAACCAAAATTTTTAGTTTTTATTTTAGTTTATTTTTAATTTTTTTAATTATTTAGGTTTATTTATTTTTTTTTATATTTATTTTAGTTTATTTTTTAGGTTTAGGTTTAGTTTTAGGTTTATATTTTTAGTTATTTTATTTTTAGTTTAAGTTTTAGGTTTTAGGTTTTATTTTATTTTTTTGAGGTTTTAGGTATTTTTATTTATTTAGGTTTATTTTTTACTTTATTTTATTTTATTTATGATTTTAGGTTTATTTTATTTAGTTTTAGGTTTTTATCTTAGTTTTAGTTTATTTAGTTTAGGTTTTTAGTTTTAGGTTTAGGTTTATAATTTTAGGTTTATTTTAGGTTTTAATTTTATTTTATTTATTTTATTTTTAGTTTAGTTTTATTTTATTTATGTATTTATTTTAGTTTAGTTTAGGTTTTATTTATTTATTTAGTTTATTTTATTTTATTTTATTTTTAGTTTATTTTAGTTTATGTTTTTTTATTTTTTTTTTATATTTATTTTATTTTTTTATTTAGGTTTATTTTTAGTGGGGTTTAGGTTTTTTTTTTAGGTTTAGTTTTTTTATTTTATTTAGTTTAGTTTAGTTTAGTTTTATTTTTATTATTTAGTTTATTTATTTTAGGTTTTTTTATTTATTTTAATTTTATTTTTATTTTAGGGTTTTATTTTTTATTTTATTTATTTTTATTTTATTTTTTTTTTAGTTTTATTTATTTATTTTAGGTTTATTTTATTTATTTTACATTTAGTTTTATTTTATTATTTTTATTATTTTATTTATTTAGTTTAGTTTTATTTTTATTTATTTATTTTATTAGTTTAATATTTTATTTTATTTTTTTAGTTTGTTTTATTTATTTTATATTTTATTTTATTTCTTAAGGTTTTTATTTATTTATTTTAGGTTTATGTAGTAGCCAAGTTTTTTTGTTTTAGTCTGGAGGTTTGTTTTGCCTTTTGTGGTTTACAACCAGGGTTTAGGTGGTCAGGGTTTAGTGTGTGGAGTTTTATTCATTTAGCCCAGGTCTTTTTTAGGGTTTAGGTATGTTTAGGGTCAGTAGTTTGGCTCAGTAGGGGCTTTTAGTTTTGGGCCTAGGGGTAGTCATGGCTCAGGGTAGTTTTTATAGTTTCTGGGTTAAAAGGTTAGGATATAGTATAGTATATTTTATTTATTTATTTATTTATTTATTTATTTTTTATTTTATTTAGAGTTTATTTATTTATTTAGTTTTATTTTAGTTTATTTTTATTAGTTTTATATTTTTAGTTTATTTTATTTTATTTTTAAGTTATTTTATTTTTATAGGTAGTTTTTTATTTTATTTTTTAAGTTTAGGTTTTAGGTTTTATTTATTTTTTAGTTTAGGTTTAGGTTTATTTTAGTTTATTTTATTTTATTTAGTTTAGGTTTTTGTTTATTTTATTTTAATAGGTTTAGTTTATTTATTTTAGGTTTATTTTATTTATTTTAGTTTAGTTTATTTTAGTTTAGCATATGTTTATTTTATTTATTTTAGGTTTAGGTTTTATTTATTTTTAGTTTATTTATTTTAGTTTAGCTTTATGTTTACTTTATTTTGTTTATTTTAGGTTTTTTTTAGTTTAGTTTAGGTTTATTTTTTATTTATTTTAGGTGTTATTTTTAGTTTAGGTTTTATTTAGTTTTTATTTTATTTAGGGTTTTGTGCCACCATCCATCAAGATCTTTGATGGCAAGAGCCCAATGATAACACATTGCACACTTTAGAGCTATATGTGAATTTGTTTTTTGACACAGACTCCTTCGTTGTTGCATTTGATTGGTAAATCCAATGGTCTGGTGAATACTTTTGTTGTTGGAGCACCTCTTCATCAAAAGGTTTGTCGAGAGAGGTCACTAGGGGACCTCATTATGGAGAAATAGAAACTCTGAGTCCTTTGTTGATTACATCCTCGTATAACCCGAGCAAGAAATGCAAACCATATACAAGAATATCCATGGCCATGGCCTTCATTCTTATGATACCAACAAACATTTTTGAGAAATTAATCAACAAGGTAGCCAACAATAGGAAGCCAAACATTTCCTCGACCAATCATCTAGGCCCAAGCAGAAGGTGTTTGAGAAGAAGCCAAGGCAGGATGGAGGGAAGCAACCAGCCAGAGTTAGATGAGAGACCAACAACCTCCTTGCCACTTCCTCTTCCACCACCTCGGCCATCATACCGGCCACCATAGCCATCACAATGGCCATTTCCACCACCTCAGCTGCCTACTCAGCAGTGGTATTCATATCCATCACTAGGTAGCTACTTTCCACCTACTCTTGTCGATAGATTGAATAAGCCATATTCATTCAAGAGGGAGGTAGTTATGAAAATCTTAAAGAATCTCTTAAAGAAACACTTTGCCACTGTGAGCCTAGAAGCCAAAGGAACTGCGTAAGAGAAATGATCCTAGCTATTGCCCCAACCACCACATGTTAGGCCATGAGGATTGTATCACTTTTAAGGACTACAACAGCAACTACAAGTTGAGAGCCATAGTTATCCCTAAGGAATACTTATTAGAACAACCATCCAGTTAGAGTAATTTGTGATCTTCTCCAAAGAAGGTTAGTATATCTCCCTATTCCAAACCTCTAAGAAGATCATTTCTAAGATCAAGAAGCTTTCCTTGTAGGTTCCTGAAGTAGCTCAAACCTCCAACACCAAGGAAGGTTTGCTAGTTGCAAAGGATAACTCAGGGAAGGTGATAGCCCAACAGCAGCAGCAGCTCACCATACTTGCCCAGGATAGTCTAGTAGCGTAGCCACCATCCGAGTCTAGTACTCCTCCACATATACCACCTTTTCTAGCTCCTCTTCTACAGAGCATTGTATCCGAGGATAAGGGCACTAAATCTCTTACTCTGCTTATATTACTTGATTTCTATCATGTACCTCCACCAAAAAAAAAATTAATGAAGAAAGTTGATTCTACTAATATATTGTCTACTCCTGATGCTCTTGATTTTATTCCAATTGAAATCTAAGAAAAAAATAATAAATAGTAGTTGATCCTTTCCTTTCTGATTCAAAGTGGGATGATCCTTCTCTGAATCAATCAGGTTCACCTCTTGAGATTGGCTTGGAGATAACTAACTCTGAGGATCCCATAGAGAAGCTGTAGGTATGCCCGATAAGAAAGTAAACTTTCCACAAGCTCATCATTCCTAGAAGTCACTAAAGTCAACCCAGGGAAAGTTCTACCTAAGGTAGGATAAGGGTAAGCAAGTCATTAGTTTCGTGAGTAGATAGCCCTCCATAGGATGCTCCACCATGGATATGCTTGTGGAGGACCAAGCTAGTTGATCACAATGTCCTAGCTCACCTTAGAAAGTTTCCAACTAAGTTAAGCATACGATGCCCTTGTCTTATCCAAAGAGATGAGGAATCTCTAATCAAGGCCTTACTTGATCATGCTTAGCTCACCGACCGCTACTAAAGAGAAGGCATGCCACTCAAGGACATCTTAGAGTTAATGAAGAAGACTGAAAAGCCTCTTTACATTATATTGGATGTTGGCATAAGAAAAGATCCGTGACCCAAGTGTATGAGTTATGAGTCTAATAACCCTTTCCTACTAGGATCGACATCTCCAAACTCCAAAAGAAAGGATGATGATGTTGAGGATTCAATGAACAAGGAGAGGGCCTTGTGGTGTTTATTTTGGATGTGGGGACACAGATCATAAGGGGGGGTACTTTTGAGGTGCTAAAACATTGAGGTATGATGTACTATTTCAAAAGATAGAGGCATCACCCTACAATAGACTTAATGTAATAAAGACTCCTAGGCATGAAATTTCTTAAAAATACACTCGATTAAAGTACAATTATCACTCAAAGCTTTTCATGGTTAGACTATCAAAGGATTGGTTGTATTTGGGAAATCAATTGGGAAAGTTCAAGGAAAAGACTTATTTTTGGATTCCAAATGAAATAAGTAAGAAATGCTCATGATACTAGAAAGCCTAATGAGCATTCCAATTTATCCTAAATAATTTTGAACTTGAAGAGATTTATATGTTTTGAGTTGAAATTTAATTAGATTACTAGTGCTTATAATCCACCAACATAAGGTTGTGGGAATGAAAGGTGAGGATTTATGCTCATACAAGGAAATAGCTACCTTGGATCCTAAATCTAGGGAGCTTTAGTACGAGCTAAAGCACAACCTAAATCTAAGCAATGGGTGGACATAAGGGTTTACCTCCATAAGAGAGAATAAATTGTTTGACTTTTGGACTTATAACTCTGAGTGGTCGGATAACTCCTCCTACATTTTAAAACCATGTAGTCCTTCTTATGAATTGCAAGATAGCTAGGGTAGTTATTTAATTAGAAAGAGACTAAAGTCCTAAACACACCCTAAGAGACTAGAGCATGAGTGGTATGAGCATATGAATTAATCATGCAAAATCTTTTCAAATTTTATTTCATTTTAGACACATCATTTTGAGAGGCTTTAGGATTTCTTATGATTTAAAATATAAAAAAAGGGATCAAATAAGAAGGAGATTCTCCAAGAGAAAGAATATGCATGCATGATGTGAAACATACAACCATATCTATAATTTTTTTAATTTTATTTATGTCTTAGACTTTATGATGAGGTTATGAGTTGTTTAAAATTTAGGTGAGAGATTCATTTGGTAGAAAAGTTATTTTTGTCCTAAGAGCTTAATTGTGTCCAAGCCACACATTAAAGCATCAATCATTTAAAAAACTATGAAAACCATGCATCTTAATGCACAATGTAAACAAAAGATCAAACAACTATATAAATTATTATAAAAAATAAAAGATTGGTGGTGCACCACATACAACCAAGGAGAAAAAATGGTAGCAGATCTACCCTTATACAACCTAGAATATGAAAGAATAATTATAATTGTATTAAATCCTATGGGGTCTTCTTTCTTCATATCTCCATTTTGATTTGGTGCTTCCTCTTTAACATGGATCACATGGCCCCAGACAAAGCCTTCTCGCCACTCTCATCCTAATCCCTCATAGCACTAATCTTAATTCCAATTGAAAAAATAACATTTCTATGGGAAAAGTAAATCTAACTACACCTACAAAATAGAGGTTAGCTAAATATACATATAATTCCAAGCAGTTGTATTTATAATTTGGACTTAGCACCCTATACATAGATAACTAAGCCAACCTGTTCTAACTTGGATTATGCTTAAGGTTTTAAGCAACTTGCAAAAAGAGAATTCACATTTATTTTTAAGCATCCCTTAAGCATAATCCCTAGAAAACATGATTAGGCTAATATTGACCTATCATCCAGTCTATAAAGCATACACCCTAACATCCAATCTAAAATAATACATCATAAAACAAAATATACATCACAACATACACTGTCCTAACTTAGAGCTAGAAGTGGTGACTTAATTCTAATGTGTGTATTAAGGTTTATGTGCTAAGCCTTGTTAGGCATTAGTGTTGTATTTTCTAAGTGTAGAAGGATTCAATTTAACATGAAAGGTTGATTTCACTTGAAGTAGTTTAATTGATTTGAATTTTAATTTGTTTTTTTCCTTTTGTTTAATTTGATTACACTTATCAACTAAGTGTTATAAAGAGAGAAAAATAGGGATTATCCTCTTTCATCAATACCTTAAGTCACTTTCTAAAGTATATTAATTTGATTTTGTTCTCTTTAGTGAATGGATTATTAAATGAATTAATTAATCCAAAGTTTAGGTTCACTTTAAATAATCCTATTCAAAATGAAAGGCATTTTAAGATTAATTGAATTACTACCACATGACATATATTAAATCATTCCTTTCCATCCCATGTAACATGCATACAATTTAATCCTAAGTGTATCTATACATGCAACATATTTTAGCATTAAAATGATGAATGTATGTGTATGTTTAGAATTTATATTTTATTTGATTGAATTATTTAAACATATTAATTTAAAAGTTTATCCAAATTCTTATGCAAAAAAAGATATAAGAATAAAATTAAATAGCATGCCATTGTTAAACCAGGGAAGTGAGGTAATCAAATGACTCCTTGAGCTAGCTAAAGCATCATATAATCGAGATGTCCATACTATATACCCATTTGCATTCAAACATATGTAAATAGACATGAACATAGGAAGTAAGCTCCAAATCATATGGCTAATTAATTCAACCACTTAGTTAATTATGAATGCAAATTTTAATGTAAAATGGGATTTTATTTATATATATATATACATGTATGAAGATATAGAAAAGTACATGTCATTGTTAAAACCAGGAAGTGAGGTAATCAAATGACCTCCTTGGGCTAACTAAAGCCTTGTATTCTGAGATTTATAGACTATATACTTGCTTTTCTTGGACACACATGGATGTATACATAAATGAGGGAAAGAAAATCATGCAAAGATTGTATATTTTTTATTGAATCATTTATATATATGAATTAAAGCTCTATCCAAATTCTAATGTTGAAATACATAAGAATGAAATCAAATGGGTATGCCGTTGTTAGAAGTGAGGTAATCAAATGACCTTGGGGCTAGCTAAAGCCTCGTGTTCCCGTGATGTCCGACTATATACCCATTACCATTCTCTTATATAAATCAACAATTGAATAGAGGAAAAGAACTCCACATTCATACACTTAAGCTATAAGCACAAGCTTTTCTTATGTATTTATAACTAGCATCATAATACATTATTCATTTATAAGCTTTTGAAAAATACATTTGGATTTAATAGTGATAATAGCCACACATATATTAAATTAAATCAACACATGCAAGCTTACACAAAGGAAATCAATTTTATTTTACTTGATTTGAAAAGATGGATGGATGAATTCAAATGACATACTAAATTTATCATGATTGGAAAGAGGACAATCAAATATAAGCATGTGATTCATTCAACCAAACTAGTTTTTAAGGACAAATCAAATAAGATTATTTAAAGTAAACCAAAGCATCTTTATTAATTAAGTTTTGGATTTGATTTGATTTAAAGAGGAGAAGTGAAATCATCGCTTTCTATTTTAAACCCATTCCCACATTAGTGATTTGATTTAATTTAAGGAAATGTAATTAAGTTGATTTTATGGGTTAATTAAGTTGAACCATTAATTATGAATTAATTAATTATACCTATGTCACCTTAAAGTAATTAACTAAATAATTATGAGCCAAAATGATATGCAAGGAAAATAAACTTGCAATGATCCTAGAAATAAAAGAGGACTAATACAATTGGCTCATTAATGATTAATAGTTAATTATTAAGGGACTTTATTAATTACTCTTATGGTTTTCCCACACATGTGGACTAACCATAATTTCATTAAACTCTTATAAGTTACTAAATACCAAAGATCTACCCCATGATTTAATTAATTAAGGTAATGTGATTATGATTTCAATTTGATTAAGTAATTAATTAGTTAAATCTTAATTAATTTCATTTTAAAAAAGGGTGAAATGAATTTAGGAAAGGGGTCCCAACCCTATTCCTTACTTCACTATTGTTGAACAATGATTAATAAACTTAATTAACCAATTTGTTACTATTCATGGGATTAATTAATGATTTATTAACTTAAAAGAGTAGTTAAGGTTTAATTAGTCAATTTTCCTAATTAAGTGAGCAATAAATCCCAAGAAAATCATGGGAGGCAGGTCATCCCAATAAATTTTCCCACAAAATTTGGGATTAATTGCTTAAGTAATTAAGCTAATAAAATTTGAAATTAAACCTTAATTAAACCTTAATTACCCTTCAAAATTAATTAAGATTATTTTTAATTAATTCTCCTTGAAATACCTTTAAAATGAGTATTTATATTTTTGATTTTGCTATAATTTCTAGAAGTTTTATCCATTAGAAAGATTAATTAAACCTAATTAAAGCCTAAATGTTGGCCTATGCTAAGACACTTTCCATGTGGCACATGCTACTTAAAACTAACCCGCTACGTGATGCTTTTATTTTCATCATCATTTACGATCGATGGCATTAATCCCATAAGCTTAATAGGATTAGATCGATCAATCTAGTGATCTATCCCATCCATGATGAGCAATGCATGATCTAATGTCACATGAGTGTGAGAATGGAGTCTCCCACCATTGCTCACATGATCCGAGGTCGAGCTCGATCAACTCCAAAAGGATCCCACACTTTCATGACATCAATCGAGGGGATCCAATGATCACACGAGATGCAAGTTTTCTTCAAAAGCTCCAACCCATGTTTTCTAAGGATTTTGGAAGCATACCTACCGAGCTCAAGACGCACTCAATAATTGAGGAAGCATCAAATAGTGGAGATGAAGCTCTTGACCAAAGAATTGGATCAATTCCTTGATGTTCACCATGAACTGATTTAGAGCTTGATTTTCATAAGTCCCACCTCGTGCTCATGAGCTGAGATGATTTATTCGCTCGACAAGGCCTAGGAAGGTGTGTAAAGTTAATTTGAGTTTGATGAAGAAATGGAAAAGCTAGATTGGAAATGGTAGTGTCCTAATTTGGGATGGATGAGAATGCATTTTTTTATCGAGGAATGAGTTTGAGAGCTTAAGGAATGGCTCTAGTAGTTCATCTTGAGTAGTTTGGGTTATGAGGAATGATTTTTATGTGTGTTTGAGTGTAAACGAGGGGGTGTATACCCCCACTCATCTTGATCAGATGGTGGGATCAGTTTGGCTTTTAGTGGCCGTCTGGCCATCTCAAAAGTCATGGGTGGCAGGGAGGAGGTGAGTTGGCTTGCTTGGTTGAAGAGGTGGCTGCCAAGAGGAATCATGGGTGTCCTATGGGTTTCAAATGCTCAATGCATGGGTGAGGTTTACCCAACCTCCCCCACGTTAAGTGTCCTGTGCCTAAGAGGATGATTGGGAGTACCAAGTGTCCAAGGATTGGAAATGACTTACATAGGTGATTTCTCTCATGTGATGCCCTTGACCTAAGGGTAGAATGATCATTTATCATTGATTTGATTTGGGCAAGATTTGAAATGAGCCAAAAGTGGGTTAGCCCAAATTTCAAGTCAATTGGAGTTGATTTGGTTAGTTTGGCTTAATTTTGACTCATTTAGGTCAAATTGGTTAGTTGGTAAATTGGCCAAAGGGTCAAACCAAGGGTTAAGTCAAGTTCATATGATCATTTGGAATGTTTTGGTTCAATTGGTTTAGTTTAGTTTAGATTTAATTTTAGCTCATTAGAATTCATTTGGGTCAAATGGGTTACGTTGACCAATTTGACTAAATTGGCCAAATTGGCTTGGGTTGGGTGTTGGTTTGGGTTTAGTTGACCAATTGAAGATGATTGTAATTAATTTGGATTTGGTTTTGATTTAGGCCAACTTTAACCTTTAGGTCAATTTGGGCTAAGTAGGTCAATTGGTTTCAAAGTCCAATCATGTGTTCACAATCAATAAAACTTGAGCCATTGGTTGCAATTAATTTGGTTTATATCTTGATTTGACCAATTTGATTTTAGGTCAATTTGGGTCAACTTGGGTCAAGAGGCCAATTGGGTTTGACTCAATTGAAGTCATATTCAAATATTGATTTTATGAACCATTGGTTTCAAAGGATTTAGGTAAATTTAGTTAGTAGTTTGGGTTCATATGGGTTAGGGGTTGACTTGGTAAAATGACCAAGTTGACTTGGTTTGACCTAATTTGTGATAATTGATCAACCTAGGTGATCAACAATCATGATGGGAGGTTTTGATGGGCTTGGTTAAATTCAATTTGGGTAGGATTAGAACTTGGCTCAAATAGGTCAAATTGGCCACTTTGGGTCAAGTGGACCAATTTAGTGGCTTGATTTTGGGTTGAGTTTGATTTAGTTGAGTTTATATATGGATTTGGGATTGATATATAAACTCAATTGCAATTGGCTTGGGTTCAAATGGGTTTTGGTTCATCTGAACATTTCAAGTCAAAAGGGTTAAGTTGGGTTTGACTTGGGTTGATTTTGGTTTGGCTTGATGATTGAGATTTATATATTTGTGAATATGATTGAAGGTATGATTGATTCATGAGAAAATCAATTGGTTTTGGAATGAAGGAATTCTAAGTCCATGGAGTTGGGTCATGAAGTTTGGATTTTGATTTGGTTTGATTTAGTTTTGATGATTTAAATGTATATTTCATTTAAATTTGTGAAGATGATTGAAAATATGATTGATTTGTGAGAAAATCAATTGAGTTTGAAGTGATTTGGATTAAGATTTGGCTAAGTCCATGGGATAAGGTCATGCTAGAAGGGTTTTTGATTTAATTTGATTTAGTTTGATTTATTTTGATCATTTGAATGTAGATTTGATTTATATTTAGAAGATGATTGAAGATATAAATTGATTATGAGAAAATCAATTGATTTTGGATTGATTTGGATTAAAATTTGGCTAAGTCCATGGGATATGTGGCTTAGGAAGGGTTTCAAGTTTGGATTTGATCATGGGCTTCAATCATTTGGTTTTGAAATTTAGGCTTGGATTTGGATATGAATTTGATGTTTGAATTGAACTTGAGGTTTGGTTTGAGAAGGTGAATGGATTGGATTTGGGTAGGTGGATTATCCTAATCCCTAAGGCATAACCTTGTCCTATGGTTAAAGTATTTAGCTTAGTTAAGCCTAATTGTTAGATGTGCCTTATGACTAGGAAAGTCTTAGTGTCTAGAAGACTAAGTCTAAGATGGGATGATTGAATCGACTCCAAAAGTGAGGTCAGCCTATAGTGTTGCCCTTAGATAGATGATTGGAAGACCAAGCCAAGTTTCACATTTTAAACTTTGATACATCTTTCAACACTTTTCTTGGGAGACAGATACATGAGAACAACATAGTTCCATCCTCTTACATCAAGTGTATGAAGTTCATGAGAGGTGGGATCATCTATTGTGTCAAAGGAGATCTCAAGCCAAGTTTAGGTCACATATTTGAAGATGACTTACTACCTCCCTCAAAATCAACAAGTCTATTCTCAAAACTTGGTGAAAGAAAAAAATAAAAGAAAAAAAAAGAGAAATGGAAAGAGAAAAAAAAGAAAAGAAAAGAGAAAATGAAAATGAAAATAAAAGGGAGCAAAAATAGACTTGGAGGAGGAAGTGAGCGACATTAAATTCCACCCACATTACTCCATTGAACATATGGTAGGATGACACCTCCACCGTGTGAGGAAGAGGCCAGAGGCACCCAAGGGGTAGAAAACCTCTTTATTGGCTAAATAGGATATGTCCCCACTGTGAGCACACCGCTATCCATATAGACTTTAAATTTAGTTCATAGGATGAGTCTTATATTGTTAGCACACTAGCCAGCTCTTCTCAACAGTAGATTCCCTTGGAGATGATACTTGAGATATGATGAAGATGAGCTCAAAGCAAAGCATAAGTGTATCCAAGTCTATATGTGAAATAGTATCCATTGGGAACCTTAGCTCTAACCCCACTTTCCTCTTTCAAAAAAGTTTAGGTTTATTGTTAAGGAAGCCCCTAAATCATCCATGAAGACAGAGGTTCTTTTGGGAGCATCATCCTCAAGTCAAAGTCAATGTAGAACTTGAGGATGATTCATATAAAGATTTAATAGAATTACCTTTGATTGATAATTTCCTTGTGTTCATAATTTAGCAAAGATAGGTTAATCCCACATACTTTGTGAAAGCAGTCAAACTTTTGAAAGAATATGGAAGAACAAATGCAAAAGCTCTCAAGATCGGGAGGGATTCATATGTAATATGATGATGATGATTACGGCTTAGTCATCACCAATCATTTAGAATATGATAGTTTCTTTTCAAATCACATTAACTCATATGAGGAGCTATGCTTAGAAACTTCAGATGATCCTGATAATTTTGAAGTCAAAGATGCACTGCTAGAGTTTGAAGAAGAGAGATCAAGTCAACCATCAACCATGACAAGCTCAAAGAAATAAACTTAGAACTAAGAAGATCCATACATACTTCTTTTGTTAAATGAAATTGAAACCAATGACTTAGTTAGCTATTGACGAAGTTTAAGGACCGCTTTACATGGAGTTATGAAGAGATGCCTGATTGGCTCTGATGTAGTAGTCCATAAACTAATAGAGCCTACTAACCTTATCAAGCTCCTAGATGCAATTAGATATAAAATAATAGGTCATTTATGAAGTCTAGAAATTGATCCATGCTGGCTTCATTCAGAAAGAAAAATATCCTACCTGGTTAGCCAGTGTCATCCTAGTTAAGAAAAAGAATGGTCACATTCACATATGCTTCAATTTTAGAGATTTAAATAAGGCATGTTCAAAGATGAATTTCTACAATCCAAGATGATGGTGGACATTCATCTCATGTCATCATCTTCTTTTCATGGATGGCTCATCTAGATATAACCAAATAAAGATGGCCTCAAGATGAAAGAAATACTACTTTTAGAATCAATCTATAAGGTCATGCCTTTCAGCCTTAAAATGTATACATGCTAGTGGGCTATGACTAATCTGATGAACTCATTCAATCATCAAGTGCTATGTTGATGATCTCATGGTCAAAAGTAGAGAAAAGGAAGACCATCTCTTTGACTTGAGAGTTTTTGTTAAGAAAATTTAAAAAATGAACCCCTAAAGTGGAATCAACTTAACCTCGAAAATTCATTGGTTTGTTGTTCGACACCAAGGATTTAAAATCAATCTAGAGAAGATCAAGGATATTAGAAATGCCACCCCTAAAAGTTTAACTCAAATCATTCAAAGGTTGGACTATCTAAGATGCTTTATATCCAAAGAAGATGTTACCATTCTCACTTGTCAAAAGGATGCCAAGTTCAAGTGGGATGATAAGTGTGAGCATGCCTTCGAAGACATCAAGCATTACCTGATTATGCGATCGGTTCTAGCAGCCCCTATCCCGTGCAAGCTGCTCATACTTTACACGGCTGTGTTAGATGACTCCCTTGGTGCTTTGTTGGCCTAAGCCAATGATGAAGGGAAGAAGAAAGCACTCTACTTCCTCATCCATCATGTAATCCCTTCATAGGCTAATTATCCATCCATTGGGAAGCATTATTTAACTTTAATCTTTGCATCCCAAAAGCTACACCATTACATGCTTCCTCATAAGGTGAACTTAATCTCTAGGATTGATCCACTACAATATCTCATGACCGCGGGTCTATCTCGGATTGGCACGATGGTCATGATCCTCTAATGACATTACCTTACTTTCCCTGTGCGGTGAAAGGATAAGCTAGTAGATTTCTTAGCAGGACATCTACTTCTTGCTGACTCTTTGCTTAGTGATGATCTCCCTGATAGACAAATCATGAACTTAGGGGATACTAGTATTCACCACTAGGAGATGTACTTTGATGTTGCGGCTTCCTCTCAAAGAGGAGAAAAATCACAATCTACTATTTCAGGAAAGGGGGTAGGAATAGTTCTCTTAACTATGATGTGATGAGATTCTCATATCATCTATCCAATCCTTGCACCAACAACAAAGTTGAATATGATTTTGATTATTGGTCTAGTTAGCCATTTCTAAGCATCCATAACATCAACATCATTGAGGATTCTCTAGTTATCAACCAAATCGGGTCCTATAAGGTTATAAATCCCAAGCTCCATCAACACCGTACACCATGGAGTTATTGGCTCAAATCTCAGAGGTTACCATTTATAAGATTCCTCGAGAGAACATCATAGCATATGCTTTAGCCAAGCTTGACAAGGAGTTGGCATGTCAGGATGAGTCCATATCAATAAAGATCCAAAATAGATAAGTCTTATCCCTTATTGATATTGAACTCATCAAAAGTACTCTTATTTTAAAGGGGAGGTTTCCATTGCCAAGAATGAGGAGTTAGATTGGAGGCAACCATTCATGGATTACCTAAATAAAGGAAAACTACCTCAAGAGAAGTCTCAAGCCCATTAGATGAAGCAAAAGAGCACTTTCACTATGCTCTTGTGGATGGTGTGTTTAGATGATCTTTTGATCATATGTGGTTACATTATTTAGACAAGGCATGCCATAAGATCATGACCAAGGTACACTTAGGATTATGTGGATCCAAATTGGTCGATGATGAAAGCCAAGATCAAGAGACTAGGATACTACTAGCCGTTGATGCTCAAAGATTGCATGGATATATGGCGTGCCACCAATGTCAAATACATAATGTGGTCCTACACCACCAACATTCTACATCCTACATTAGCATCATGGCCATTCAAGTGTTGGGATCGACATTGGGGATTAATCCTCTTCTTCCAAGGGTCATCGGTTATAGCTATTGAGTACTTTTCCAAATGAGCAAGGTGATTTTTCGAGAGGTCATAGTTCAGCATGTGCTGTAGTTTTTTAGGAACCATATTGTATATACGTTCAGAGTGCCTTGACAAATTATATTTGATAATGAAACTACATTCAGGAGTACTGAGATCAACAACTTTTCTTGGAGACACAACATTGATTGGAGATATTCTACCATCAACTACTCAAGGGAAAATGGCTTAGCAGAAGCCTTCAATGAAACTCTCATCCAAATAGTAAAGAAGACACTTGATAAAAATAAGCGATAGTGGAATGAGAAGTTAGTTGAAGCCTTGTAGGCCACTCAGTCTACTCCAACGCAGTCTACTCCTTTCTCCTTAGTGTATTGGTCTGAATCCATTCTACCATTAGAAGTCCAACTCCCATCACTAACGATGTCTGTGGGTAGCAAGATCAAAATAGAATAGAATGCCAAGTTGCGGTTAGAAGAGCTCGAAGGTTTGGAGGAGAGACGCCTGAGGGCATGCCAAAACCTCAAGTTGTACAAAGCTAAAATGATTCAAGTTCACAAGGAATTGGTCCTTCCTAGAGGTTTTGAAGTATGAGAGCTTATAATAATTCTAAGGATATCAATTGTTGCCTGTCGTAAGATGGGAGACAAGTTTGAACCCACTTAGGAAGGCCCTTTTGCAATAGAGAATCCCTATCGAATATGATCTTATCAGCTTATTAGTCATAAGGGAGAGCACCCAATGCTTCTAATCAATGAGCTCTACTTAAAAAAATTATAAATTATGTTTGAAAATAATTATCATCAATGAAAATTTCATTTTGAATTCAATCTCCTCCATATTAAAAGTATTCTTGTTTGTGAATCTGCCATGATATGTTTAAGGTAGTTGTAAGGAACCTGAGTGATGTCTTATCCTTCATCAACACAACACAAACACAAACTACACACAAAGATATAAAACAAACACATATCTTTTATCTCGGGCTACTCTGAGTTGAGATAACGCCCCACTACTCACTCAATAGCTCTCATGTCGGTCTCTTTGCTAGTGTGTCACCCAAGTGGTCTTCTTGCTTTTTTGAGGATGTAAGTCACACTTTCCTTTCTTACTTGGACCTCCACACGAGTGCCTTATTAGTTTGGTAGGCCTTACTTCATGGTAGGTGGTACCTCATGTTGGCTTCATTTAAGAGGATGTGAGTCTATTATGCTTTCTTCTTAAATTAGCCTTCTTGTACTGACTAGGTTAAGTATATTTGAGGTTTAGGATAAGTCCCCTAGTGGCTCCTTCCCTCTTGAATACTTCAAGTTTAGGTCCAACCCTTCCTCGGTGCTCCCCACTTAGTAGTCACTCTAGGTCAGATAACATCTGTCTCATCGATGACAGACTATCCCGATGATCAGTTTTGCATAGAAAGTTGTAAGCTTACACGCTTTCTTTATAGATTGATCATTGGACACCAATGGGCACCTCAAGTTGTTTGGTTCTCACTATGCTAACATATACACCACTCTACTAATAGATACACCTTAGGTTGGTTAGTTTTTACACCTTAGGATACACCACTCAAGGTAGATGTAAGTCTGCTACGTTTCTTCTTGAGTTAACCACAATACACCTATAAGATTTCTTTTCCAAAGCTTAGGATAATGCCCATAGCAGCACCTCCCCTGTGGGCACTATATTTGGATCACATCCTTTGCATCCCTATTATGACCCTACTTAGGTTATTATTAGATTGGAGTTCCCCTTTCCCAATCACCCACATGGTTGGAGAATTGGTATGGATGTTGATTCTCCCTTGATCGATAAATCGAGATAGGTCAAGGTGACATAGCCCTTCTTAGGGTGGTCCCTCACACAACAAGGTCCATAAATATATATATATATATATATATATATATATATATATATATGTTCACTTGTGGATTAGGAGGACACCCCTAGCGGTACCTTTTCCCAAGAAAGCATCCTATCTTTAGGGCAGTGTTAGGAAAACATCCTATAAGAATCACATAACTACTCTTGAGTTGATATAAGTCCCTAGCGACATTCACTCAGTAGTCACCCCTAAGTCAAGTTTGATTTATTGTGCTACCAACAGGTCACCCCAGTGATTGTTCCCTACTTTAAAAGATGTAAGTCTACTATGCCTTCTTCCTAGCATAGTTGTTGCACAAAGGTAACCACTTAGGTTGGCTAGCTGTATCCCACAGCCAGTAGACTATCCATTTGGATTTTTAAATTTGAGATAGGATAAGTTCGATATAGCCTTTGGGTCCATCACACCCACATAGTCCATAAATCTATCAAATTTGATCGAGCTCACATCCCAAGATATGCCCTCAATTCAAAATCAAACTAAACCAAACAAACCATATCAAATCACATGAAATTAAGATAAAATTAACCCTGACTACTTTGAGTAGACATAAGTCCCAAGCAACATTAACTCAATAGTCTCCCTAGGTCAGGTTTGATTTATTATGCATCCACAAGTCACCCCAGCAGTTGTTCCTCACTTTGGAAGATGTAAGTCTGCTGTGCCTTTTTCCTAGCATAACCATTATTGCACAAAGGCAACCCTTTTGGGTTGGTTAGCTCTACCCCATAGATAGACTATCTCTTTGGATTTACAAACTTGAGGTAGGTCAAGGCGATATAGCCTTCCCCTCCATTGTTATTACCAAATAAATACCCAATGATTTTCCCTTCTAGAGTTAAATTACACCCTTCTCCTTAGTATAGCCCTAAATCATATATAAACAAGTCAAGCAAACAAATTAAATTCAAAACCAACCTCCCTAGTGGAGCCAAATTAAACCAACTCCCCCAGTAGAGTCTAAATCAAAGAAATCCAACCAAACTCTTATTTCTAGCGGATATATCCCCAAATAAATCTATGAAATCAAACTTAAATCCTAATCACCAATGGATAGCCCAAACCTACTTCCCTAGTGGAAGGTTCATATACTCGATCCCCAGTAGGCTCGAGCCCATATCTCTAGTAGATATGCCTCTACATCAGTTAAAATAAAAAAAATTAAAATTGATTTGATCATAATCCCTGATGGATTATAGATTCTTATCGCCATCGTATCTTCTTTCCACAAATCATATAATCAAATCAAATTCAAACCTTATCCCCATCATATTTTCTTCTTCTATGCCCACCCTCACATGTCATGTCCAATGCATGTGTGATCCCTAATGGATTTTCCTATGTCCTTGACATAATTCTCATGAAATCTTATTTCTTCTCTTATGCACACCTTTAATACTTCAAAAGCTAACAGTGTATTCATTCAAATTACATCATCTTAACATTATAATCAACATTTTATGATTTTATGTTAAGCTCAAACTAACTATTCAATATCATGCTAAACATATTATAGTGTGAATTAGCACACTATATTATATTATAATATATGATGTTATTTTATAATTTGCTATATTATAATATATTGTCTAACATAAGGCTCATTAAAATCATTTAAAAGGAAAGAAAACAAAATTTTCTCAAAATATGAAATATGTTCATTTTGGATGTAAAATTATTATTTTATATTAGAAATGGTACAAAATAGCATAATTTTTTGTTGCTTCTTAGTGTGTGCCATGAATTTGGCCAAATTCTTCCATCTCAACCATTAAATTAACATTTTGTGAGTTTTGACCCAATGTATTTTAACTAAAGTAAAACATACTAAAATGTACAATAACATTTAGTAACATACCATGGCATTCATATATATATATATATATATATATATATATATATATATGTGAGTGTATGTATTATATATGTATATGATATGTATTATATATGTACATTATATTTTAATATGCTTTGACATAATATATTATATTACATTACACCTTAAAATGAATAAATTTAAGAAAAATTATAAAATTTGGTTGAAAAATGAACAATTATTTTGGATGCAAAATTCCATTCTTCGATTAAATGACACACCATAGCACACCCCAATGATGTTCCCTAAACTTACCTTAAATTTGGCCAAATCCCATCATCTCTGTATAAATAGTATTTTATGAATTATACTAGTACAAACTCTTCTACATCATACTATAAGAAAGTAAAATAAGCAAAATAAGTAATACACAATAGTATGCTATAATGTATGATGCTACACTATGTTATGGCATCCTATATTATAATACACTATAACATATTATATTATATTATATTGCATATCAAATCAAAAGGGATTGATTAAGATAAAAAATCATAAAATTAGTGTAAAAAATAAAAAAACTATATATTTTAGTTGTATCACTTACATATTTTTTTAGGTGGGTATATTATGATGCCATGCTCTATTATGAATTTGGCTAAATTCCACCATTTTAAAGTCTAAACCAACATTTTTATAAATAATTCTAGTGTAAACTTGACTATATGATTGTAAAATAATAAAACAATTTAAAATGTGTAGAATAATATATTATGATATATGATGTTATACTATGCAACAACATATAATATTTATTTTGAACATAAAATTTTACATTAAAGACTACAAGTGGCGTAGCACACCTTTGGTACTACAACCTAATTCCACTTCAAATTTAATAAATTTCATCATCGCTTTTTTTAAATCAATAATTTTATGATTTATATTAATATAGACTATAGCACAATACCATAATATACTTAAACATTTCAAAACATTTTATAACATCAAAAAAACATCATTACATGCTCAAACATATGATGCTACATTATACTATAATATATGGTATTATAATGTGATTTAGGATTAGGGTTTAGGATATTCAAATCTCTAATAGTTAAGGAAAGTATCTTGAAGACATTTTCTTTAGCTACCATAACTATAGGATTAGGTCATTCTTTATCTACTAATAATGACATCTTTATTCAAGGTTTAGGGTTGAGGTTAGTTTATTAGGGTTTATGGTTTAGGGTTTAGGAGTTTTAGGGTTTAGGGTTTAGGGTTTAGGGTTGCAGGTATAGGATTTAGGGTTTAGATTAGGGTTTAGGGTTTAGGGTTTATGGTTTTATGGTTTAGGGGTTAAGGTTTAGGGTTTTTGAGTTTAGGGTTTAGACTTTAGGGTTTAGGATTTAGGGTTTAGTGTTTAGGGTTTAGGGTTTTGAAGGTTCAGGGTTTAGGGTTTAGGGTTTAGCATTTAGGGTTTAGATTTTAGATTTAGGGTTTAAGTTTTAATTTAAGGTCTAGGGTTTTTTTTTAATAGAGAACAAATTTAGATTCAACATTTCTTCATTTTGATTTCATCAACTAAGAATCACACCAAGTTTTCTAAGACACAAGCGATGACATAGATAAAAAATGAGCACCCATAGAGCAAATTAAAAACCATTGATAAGTAGATTAGTCTCTACTGTAAAGACATAGTTCCATAAGTAGTAGATCAGATCGACCATTCTTCAGTTTCTCTAGCTCCCATCAGACCACCCCCACCTCTTGAGTAGTGGGATCCGCCATCATATCTCGATCTCTCTCTGCCACTACCATGCGTAACCTCTCACTCCTCCCTCACCATAACTAGCACTCCTCAGACCACCTCCATATCCACCAGCACCTTATGATCCCCCACCACCACTACGATCACTATCACCTCCGCCTTCGCCTCCACCACCTGATTTAGACTGAGCTTAGTTGATGGTGACATTCATGTCAAGGTTCTGCCCATTCTTAGGGTTTAGGGTTAGTTTAGGGTTTAAGATTTAGGGTTAGTTTAGGGTTTAGGGTTAGTTTAGGATTTAGGGTTTAGGGTTGTAGATTTTAGGGTTTAGAATTTATCGTTTGGGGTTTAGGTTTTAGGGTTTAGAGTTTAAGGTTTTAGGGTTTAGGGTTTAGGGTTTAGGGTTTAGGGTTTAGGGTTTTAGGGTTTAGAGTTATAAATTTAGGGTTTAGGTTTTAGGGTTTAAGGTTTAGGATTTAGGATTTAGGGTTTTTTGTAATTAAGTAAACATGTAGGTTTAAGTTTATTTAGTTTATTTTTTATTTATTTGAATTTATTTATATTTTCTTTTTATTTAGGTTTATTTTTATTTTTATTTATTTTAGTTTATTTATTTAGGTTTATTTATTTTAGTTTATTTTTTAGATTTAGGTTTATTTTTTAGTTGAGGGTATATTTTTTAGGTTTAGGTTTAGGTTTTATTTTATTTTTTTAGGTTTATGTTTTAGGTTTATTTTTAGGTTTTATCTTTTTAGTTTGTATTTAGATTTAATTTTAGTTTATTTTATTTTAGTTTAGGTTTAGGTTAGTTTATTTTGTTTATTTTATTTTTAATTTAGTTTAGTTTTTTTTAGTTTAGGTTTAGGTTTTATTTATTATTTATTTTTTTAGGTTTTATTTTAGGTTTATTTTTTAGGTTTAGATTTTTATTTAGTTTTATTTTATTTATTTTAGGTTTTATTTTTTTATTTTAGGTTTAGTTTTCTTTTATGTGGTTTTATATTTTAATTTAGTTTAGGTTTTATTTATTTTATTTTATTTTAGTTTTATTTTTAATTTTATTTTCTTTTTTAGGTTTAGGTTTAGGTAGTTTGGTTTTAGTTTATGTTTAGGTTTATTTTATTTTAGTTTAGGTTTTTATTTATTTATTTTTTAGGTTTTATTTAGTTTTAGGTTTTTAGTTTTTTAGGGTTTATAGTTTAAGGTTTAGGGTTTAGGGTTAGTTTAGGGTTTAGGGTTTATGGTTTAAGGTTTAGGGTTTGGTATTTAGGGTTTAAGTTTTAGGTTTTAGGTTTAGGGTTTTAGGTTTTTTTTATTAAAGAACAAATTCAAATTCAACATTTCTTCTTTCCAATTTTATCTACCAAGTAGAACCCCAAGTTTTCTAAGACAAAAGTGATGACATAGATAAAAAATTAGCACCTATAGAACAAATCAATAACCCTAAATAAGTAGAACCACCTCTTCTATAAAGACACAGTTCCATAAGCAGCAAATCAGATCAACCGTTCTTTAGTTTCTCCAGTTTCGATAAGAACCACCCCTAACACTCGAGTAGTAGGATTCCCCATCATATCTTTGATCTCTCCCTCAGCCACCACCGGGGTTATGTCACCATCCTCCTCACCATAACCTTACTACGACCACTTCTTCCATATCCACGGCACCTCAGATCCCCACCACCACTAACTACCACCTCCACCTTGCCTCCTGATCTACACCTGGGCCTAGTTGATGGTGATGTTCAATCAAGGCTTTGCCATACATTCTTTAGGTTGGTTTAGGGTTACTTTAGGGTTTTGGGGTTTGGGGTAGGGTTTTAGTTTAGGGTTTAGGGTTTTGGGGTTTAGGGTTGATTTTTTGGGTTTAGGGTTTAGGGTTTAGGGTTTAGGTTTAGTTTTAGGGTTTAAGATTTAGGATTTAGGGTTGTAAGTTTAGGGTTTAGGGTTAGGATTTAGGGTTTAGGGTTTAGGGTTTAGGTTTTAGGGTTTAGGGTTTTTTTCTTAAAATTAAGTAAATCAATAAGTTTAAGTTTATTTAGTTTATTTATTTATTTGAGTTTATTTTATTTTGTTTTTATTTTTATTTTTATATTTATTTAGTTTATTTTTTTATTTTTTTCTTTATTTTAGTTTAGGTTTTATTTTATTTATTTTTTATGTTTAGATTTATTTTTAGTTGAGTTTTATTTTTTGTTTTATTTTTTTATGTTTAGGTTTTTTATTTATATTTTTTAGGTTTAGGTTTAGGTTTTATTTTATTTTTTTTTGGTTTAGGTTTTAGGTTTTATTTTAGGTTTATTTTAGGTTTTATTTTTTAGGTTTAGTTTTATTTTAGTTTATTTTATTTTATTTAGTTTATGTTTAGGTTTAGGTTTAGTTTATTTTAGGTTTAGGTTAAGGATTTATTTATTTTAGTTTAGGTTTAGGTTTTTTATTTTAGTTTTGGTTTAGTTTTTTTTTTTAATTTAGGTTTAGGTTTATTTTTATTTATTTTTTTAATTTTATTTTTAGGTTTATTTTTTTTATGTTTGGATTTTTATTTAGTTTTTATTTTATTTTAGGCTTATTTTATTTTATTTTATTTTAGGTTTAGTCTTTATTTTATTTAGATTTTCAATTTTTAAATTTAGTATAGGTTTTTATTTATTTTATTTTTTATTTTTTATTTAAAATTTCCTTTTAGGTTTAGCCTTAGGTTCAAGTTTAGGTTTTAGTTTATGTTTTTTTTTATTATTTTGTTTTAGTTTAGGTTTTTTTATTTATTTTATTTTATGGTTTTATTTAGTTTAGGTTTGGGTATTTAGCTTTTTAATGTTTAGGGTTTAAAGTTTAGGGCTTAGGGTTTATATTTTAGTTTAGGGTTTAGGGTTTGGGGTTTAGAGTTTAAGATTTAGCGTTTAAGGTTTCCTTTTATTTCATGAATGAAGTACCACCCCATGTTTTCTAAGAGACAAGCAACGACCTAGATAAAAAATGAGCCCCATAATCAAAACCACAGATAAGTAGAACCTTCTCTTGTAGACAGTTCCATAAGCGGCAGATCGGATTAGTTGTTCAATTTCTTAGTTCCCATCAAAACCACCTCATTTCTCGGGTGGGATCCACCTTCATATCCCATCTCATCCTCTCACCACCATGTAACCTAAATTGCTCCTCGCCTCCATAACCTCGACCACCACCTCCATATCCACCAGAACTTCTAGATCCCCCACCACCACTACGATAACTGCTGCCTCCACCTTCACCTCCATCCCTAGATTTAGACTGAGCCTAGTTGATGATGATGCTCCTAGCATTAAGGTTCTGCTCATTCTTAGGGTTTATGGTTTAGGGTTAGTTTAGCATTTAGAGTTTAGGGTTGTAAGTTTTATGGTTTAGGGTTTAGGGTTTAGGGTTTAGGGCTTAGGGTTTAGGGTTTAGGGTTTAGGGTTTATGGTTTTAGGGTTTAGGGTTTTGGGTTTATAGTTTAGGGTTTAGGGTTTAGGGTTTAAGGTTTGGGGTTTAGGGTTTAATTAGGGTTTAGGGTTTAGGGTTGTAATTTTATGGTTTATAGTTTAGGGTTTAGGATTTAAGGTTTCAGTTTTGTTTTTTAAAAAAAATTAAGTAAACCAGTAGGTTTAGGTTTATTTAGTTTAAATTTTATGTATTTGAGTTTATATTATTTTTTATTTTTATTTAGGTTTGCTTTTTATTTTTAATTTTTTTAGTTTATTTATTTTAGGTATATTTATTTTAGTTTAGGTTTTTTATTTTAGTTTATTTTTTAGGTTCAAGTTTATTTTTTAGTTGAGTTTTATTTTTATTTTATTTTTTAGGTTTAGGTTTTATTTTTATTTTTTTAGGTTTAGGTTTTATTTTATTTTTTTTTTAGGTTTAGGTTTTAGGTTTTATTTTAGGTTTATTTTTTAGGTTTTATTTTAGTTTTTTGGTTTAGGCTTATTTTAAGTTTTTTATTTTATTATATTTAGGTTTAGGTTTAGGTTTAGTTTATTTTAGGTTTAGGTTTAGATTTATTTATTTTAGTTTATCTAATTTAATTTAGGTTTAGGTTTAGGTTTATTTTAATTTGTTTATTTATTTTTATTTTAGGTTTAGGTTTTTTTTAGTTTACGATTTAGATTTTCTTTTTTTTATTTTTTAGTTTTATTTTTAGGTTTATTTTTTAGGTTTAAGTTTTTATTAAGTTTTTATTTAAGGTTTAGTTTTTACTTTATTTAGGTTTTCTATTTTTTAGTTTTGTTTAGGTTTTTATTTATTTTATTTTAGTTTAATTTTTATTTTTTATTTAATTTTATTTTTAGGTTCAAGTTTAGGTTTAGGTTTTGGTTTAGGTTTTAGTTAATGTTTTAATTTATTTAATTTTATTTTATTTATTTTATTTTATTTATTTCATTTTTATTTAGGTTTAGGTTTTATTTTTTTTAGGGTTTAGGTTTATGTTTATTTTGGTTTAGGGTTTAGGGTTTAGGGTTTAAAGTTTTATTTTCACGAGAACAAATTCTTCTTTTTGATTTCATGAACCAAGTAGTACCCCATGTTTTCTAAGACTGATGACATAGATAAAAATGAGCATCCATGAGCAAATCAAAACCCTATAATTGGAACCTTCTCCACTTATAAAGACATATTCCATCCATAATGGATTGGTCATTCTTTTATTTCCAATTCAGAACCACCCACGCCACTCAGGGATCCACCATCATATCCTTGATCTCTCCCTCTGCCACCACCACGATTATAACCTCCGTTGCACCTCCCACCTCCATTACCACCATTGCTATGACCAACACCTCCATATCCACTTCCCGATCCCTCACTTTAATGCCTCACCTTCACCTACTTAGATCTAGGCGAGTCTAGTTGATGTAATGTTTGCTTTCACTTTATTGTTAGGGTTTAGGGTTAGTTTAGGGTTTTAGGTTTAGGGTTAGTATAGCTTTTAGGGTTTAGGGTTAGTTTAGAGTTTAGGGTTTATGGTTTAGGGTTTAGCATTTATGATTTACGGTTTTATGGTATAGGGTTTAGGGTTTAGAGTTTAGGTTTATTTTTTATTTATTTGAGATTATTTTATTTTATATTTTTATTTAGGTTTTTTTATTTAGTTTATTTTAGTTTAGGTTTATTATTTTAGTTTATTTTTTAGGTTCAAGTTTAGGTTTAGGTTTATTTTTTAGTTGGGTTTTATTTTTATTTCATTTTTTAGGTTTAGGTTTTACTTTATATTTTTAAGTTTAGGTTTAAGTTTTAATTTTTTTTTAGGTTTAGGTTTTAGGTTTAGGCTTTTATTTAGTTTTTATTTTACTTTAGTTTAGGTTTATTTTATTTTTATTTTATGTTTAGTTTTTACTTTATTAAGGCTTTTTATTCTCAATTTTTTTTTAATTTTTTAGTTTAGTTTAGGTTTTTCTTTATTTTATTTTAGATTATTTTTATTTTTTATTTTAATTTTATTTATAAGTTTAGGTTTAGGTTTTATTTTATGTTTTTATTTTATTTTATTTTATTTATGTTTAGATTTTTTATCTATTTTATTTTTAAGTTTTATTTAGTTTAGGTTTAGATTTTTAGGTTTTTACGGTTTTTTTTTGTTTTTTCTGTTTGTTTTTTTGGGGGAAACCCTATGTAGGGGTATTTTATTGCCACAAAAAGAGAGATACAAGGTCCTTAAAGGGGATAAACTCCATAACTACTGCTCAAAGAGCTACACTCAGCCTAAGGAGTAAATCCCTATCTAAGTACATCCAAAAGCAAAAGAAGACATTAAAGCAATCAAAAGATACAAGTTGATTAACATAATAAGCCAAAGGAAGATTAGGGCCAATGCTCTGGAGGATGTGAGAATGCATGACAATATGGAGCAAACCTGCAAGAGGGCAAGAGAGAATCACCTGCAAAATTGTAATAAGAAAGAGATCAGAATAGTTAAGGTAATACAGACAAAAGGATAAATGAAAACAACATAAGCTAAGAATGATTGTAAGGAATTGTGATAGAGAAGACTCGGGTCACAAGTTGGGCGATGCAAATATGAGCATCCAAACTTAGTAGAAGGGTTACATCACAAGAGCTACTACCAAACCAAAAGGGGTGAGATCATCACCATCATAGCCAACAAACTGTAAGGAGATAACGTTGTTGAAAGTCTTGTGAGCTTTATTACACAAACCTAAACAAAACCATATCTAATATAGAGAGGAAATTGCAAAGGCTGAAGGATAAGGTGTCCCATTCAAGAAAAGTATCATCAATATAGTCACCCTGATATGAGAATACATAAACATATGAGAATGAAACATCTTTGCCAAAACCTCATGAAAAGTCATATCCAAGATGAGAAAAAAAGCCATAATCCCTCCACAAAAAAATAGCAGAGGAGGCAACTTGCTGAAATCTTGCTAATCAAGTCATGAGCCATAATTACACCATCCCAAACATATGATATATATATATATATATATATATATATATATATAAAATAAAAAAAAAATATATATATAAAATATAATATATATATATATATATATATATATGAACACAAAAACCCCTTATTAATATCCATATAGTAATTGGAAAAAGCAATTATAAAGGAAGGTAGCACAACACAAGAAATAGACTACAACCTACCAAAAATAGCACCAAATAAAGGATGAGCTCTGATAAGTAGCGACATTGGACAAAAATTGGATAAGCGGATCAACAAACAACCAAAGAGCAAGATAGCAAAGGCAACATTAGAATAGGCACAAAACTAACCAAGCCAAGATGGGAATAAGACAATAATGTAGATCATAATAATGGGAGATGAACAAGCCCGGACATAAATAGCAGATTAAGAAAGCCAACCCCAACAAAATAGTTAATACAACATTTGAACCCACTAGAGAAAATCAAAAATTATTCAAATGAGTATCAACATTAGAATCGAGAAAAAGCACAAGAGATAAAGGCCAAAAGACAAGATAACACAGTTAAGACATCAATCCAAGGCGAAGGGACGCAAGTTGGCCATAAAACCTCTCAATCGAGTAGACATTGCAATAGTTAATAACCAAATAGATAGAGCATAAAATAGGTATCGGAAGGCGACAAGACAATCACCAAGACCATCAATAACAATGTGAAATAACTTGTTGAACATAGGACCACAAGTCTACGACCAACAAAGGGAGCCAACATAGGAGAAAACCAAGACAACAAATATCCAAGGAGAAATAACCAAGACAACAAAAAACCAGCTAGCTTGCCATAAAACCACCCATCAATAAACATGCAAGAATACAAGTTTAAGAAGATGGAGAAAATGCGAGATAAAAATAGACCAATGAATTAGATGATATGCATATAATAAACCAATAAGGGGTTCAAAGCAAACCACCAAGCAATCAACAACTTCAATAGAGACTTGTTGAACAAAATAAGCAAAACCCAGAGACAACATGTAGAGTATTAATCTAATTGACCAACAACAAGTTACCTTGGCAGAGTCCACCCAAAAGCATATGCAAAATCCAAATAATCAGATGGAAAATCACAGGATGCGGAAATGTTATAGAACCAAGTGGGATAAAATAGAAGCGGAGAAGATAGCAAGTCCAATTTTTAGCAAAATAATTGAAAAGCAAAAAATAGAGAACATATAATCCACAAAGACCACAGTTGGACAAAGGACCCAAAATCCAAAAGCCAATAATGGAATCAAAAGGGTTCAAGGATAATAAAAAAGAAAAACCTTCAAATAAAAAAGATCGCTAGAAAACCAAAGAGTAAAGAATAGAGAAGAAGAAATCAAAGGGAAAATCAATCCATAATAAAGAGAAGAATTTTGATTATGGCAAAGAACCAGATGAAAGAGCAACAACAAGTGTGATAAAAGCCCGATAATAACACAAAGTTGGAAAATTGAGAATAAAAAAACAACCATAAGTCAAGATAACAATGGAAATAGTCCCAAAACCAATGACTAGCATTGAAAGGAATAACAAGACCTTTCGGATCAAAAATCTGATCTAACAGAAAAAATGAGAGGAAAACAAGTAAAACCAAAAAGAGAGGCAAACATGAAAATCCATTCTAGAGGAGCAAGAGAAAATAGCCGAAAAAACAAATTCTCTCAGACAAAAGAGCAAAGATTAACCAAAGTCCAATCTTAGAAACATCCATAAAAAGGATATCTGAAAAAATAAGAGATCAATGAAGAAACTCCATCAGTTCAAAAAATGGTAGAAAGAAACAATAGAATGCAGAGATTCCACCAAAAAGTAAAAGAGGCATAAAAGATAACAGAAGTAATATCAAAGTTCTACACAATAATAAGTCATAGAAGGGGTAAGGAGAAGCCTTGTAAGAAAGCAAAAAAAACAACCTTGGCGGTGGAAGAAAATAAGAAAGCCTCCACAATAAGATCCCACCAAAGGGACCCTCGAATCAGAAAATGGTTTCCAAAAGAGAATGATGAAGGGGTTTATAGACAACAACCAAGAAGATAAATATCAAAAAGGCCAAAAACCTCTTCATGCAAAAATAAAATAAAAGATAACTCCAAATAAAAGGAAAACATCATCAAAGCTAGAGTTAGAGTGAATATCAATAGCGGCCAAGATCTAATAGGAGACAAGCAGATGTCAAAAAGCCACATCATTATCTAAAATCCAACAACCTAAGTAAATCATCAAAATAAATATTGCAACCAGCATAATGAACACTAATATGCATAGAAACAACATAGGTAACTAAGATGCTCCAAGCGGAATATCTTTGAAAATAGGTTGCAAAAAATTAATGGCGTAGCTAAACCCATCAAAATAAATATCTCCATCCAATAATTAAGCCCCCAGATTAGGAATGAAGACAACATTGATATTAAAATCCCAAATAGGGTGTTATAAAACCAATAGCGGTGACACATAGCTCAACAAAATTCAATGTATTAGTATGCACATAGCTCAACAACATTTATTAGTGTAAATGCCAAAAGCGAGCCTCCAAATAAAGGATAAGCTATTAAAACCAAATCATGCACAGAGATCAAGATAGTAAGTAATATCGTGAAGCATCCACAAAAGACACAAAAGGAATAAAACCATAAGATAAAGAGGCATATATTAAAAGATGAATGGATAGTATACATCAAAAGGTTAGATTAAGTTGAGATAAGGAAACCAGGTGTCCAAGTTAACCAGCCACGCAAGTGTTTGGGTAGGTGAGTTGATCAAAGAAGATGATACCATCGATCTAGCACCCAGTTGGCAAGGTAGTCGGCACAAGCATTTCCTTCATGCCAAACATGAGTGATGTTAAAATTCATTGGGAAAGAAGAGCTCTAGTTTGCTTGAGGAGGTAGTACAATTTAGTCTTGCTCATTTTGGTGGAAGTCAAAGATCAATCAATCAGAAGAGCATCCACCTCAATCCAAATATTGAGCCGACCATTTTGAGGCAAATCTCAAGAGCTTTGTAGGCGCCATAAGCTCGATAAATGGGAAGTCGAAATAAGGGGATAAGCAAAAGCACATAGTACTATACCCTTAGAGTTCACGAAAATGCCACCACAACCAGAGCCATTATGAGAGATAGAGCCATCAGTATTAATTTTAATAATATGGTCAAGAGGTTTTTTCCAATAAATAATCTTGTCATTTTGATAGTAAGGTCGATACGTCAGGTTAAAGCCCAGTTTATTGGCCACAGATTTACAGCCTTTGAATTATCTATAATGAATCAGATTGGCTTTAAATAAGTCACAAATTTTTTTTAGTTCTAGCAATAATCCTTACGTGGTTCATAGGGATCCCACAATGTTTTGCATCATTTGAGTCCATCCATATGAACTAGATAAGAGTGATAGCTGTAATGACTTTAATGTGACCTTTAATAGTATTATCAAAATAGACTTCAAGAAGTTGATATAAAGTAAGAGAGCCATTGAAATTAACAGTGTTAATAAGATCATCATACCAAATCCAAAGTTTAGAAGCAATGGCCCCATTAATAAAAACATGATTAACATTCTCAATATGGAAACAACATTGACATTTAGAGGGTAAATGGAACCCTTTACCCACAAGGAATCAGAGGATAAAATTTTTGAGAATATGCCAAGTAAGAACAGAATAAGAAGTAGTGATATTGTTATTCCAAAGTTTGGAGAACACATAGGTGGAATCATGAGTATCTTTAATGGAGCACACATTTTGAGGTTGAAATCACCATTATGTGAGAGCTTAAAGAGAATTTGGTAGTGATAGGAATAGTAGAAACCATATTAGCAATTAGGTTTTTTTTATGTTTTTATATAGGGTTTAGGGTTTTGGGTTTTTTATGGGTTTAGGGTTTAGTTATTAGGTTTTAGGTTTAGGGTTTAGGGTTTAGTGTTTAAGCATTGCTTAGGATTTTAGGGTTAGCATAGGGTTTTTTTTTATAGTTTGAGGGTTTATTAGTGTAGTGGTTGGGGTTTTAGGGTTTTAGGTTTTAGCTTTGGGTTTATGCTTATTAAGATTAGGGGTTTGATTATTTTTTATTTAGGATTTAGGGTTTAATTGTAAGTTTAGGGTTAGTTTTAGGGTTTAGGATGGGTTTAGGATTTAGGGTTTATGGTTTAGGGTTTAGGGTTTAGGGTTTCTTTAAAAAATAGGTTTAGGTTTATTTAGTTTATTTTTATTTATTTTATTTTATTTTATTTTTTATTTTTTAGGTTTTATGTATTATTTTTATTTATTTTGGTTTATTTATTTAGGGTTATTTATTTTAATTTATTTTTAGGTTTATGTTTATGTTTATTTTTTTAGTTTAGTTTATTTTTATTGTATTTTCTTATTTGGTTTTATTTTTTTATTTTTTAGGGTTAGGTTTAGGTTTTTTATTTTTTATTCTATGTTTAGGTTTTGGTTTTATTTTAGGATTATTTTAGGTTTTATTTATTTAGTTTAGGTTTAGTTTATTTTATTTAGGTTTAGGTTTAATTTATTTTAGTTTAGGTTTAGTTTTATTTCATTTTTATTTTAGGTTTAGGTTTTTTTTAGTTTAGGGTTTAGGTTTATATTTTATTTATTTTTAGGTTTTACTTTTAGGTTTACTTTTTAGGTTTAAGATTTTATTATTTTTTATTTTATTTTATTTTATTTTGTTTAGGTTTTATATTTTTTAATTTAGTTTAGGTTTAGGTTTAGTATTTATTTTTAATTTTATTTTCATTTTAGGTTTAGGTTTAGGTTTAGGTTTTTATTTCATTTTATTTTTTTATTTTATTTTGATTCAGGTTTTTTTATTTATTTTATTTTCAGGATCAATTTAGTTTAAGTTTAAGTTTTTTTGCTTTTTAGGGTTTAGGGTTTAACATTTAGGGTTAGTTGAGGGTTTAGGGTTTAGGGTTTATGGTTTTTTAAGGTTTCGGGTTTAGGGTTTAGGATTTAAGGTTTAGGGTTTAGATTTTAGGGTTTAGGGTTTAGGGTTTGCTATTTAGGGTTTTAGGGTATAAGGTTTAGGGTTTAGGGTTTAGGTTTTAAGTCTAGGGTTTAGGTTTTAGTTTAGGGTTTAGGTGGTTTTGGTTTTTTTATAATAGAGAACAAATTAAGATTTAGTAGTTCTTCATTTTGATTTCATCAACCAAATAACACACCAAGTTTTCTAATACATAAGAGATGACATAGATAAAAAACATGAGCACGAATAGAGTGAATCAAAAACCCTAGATAACTAGAACCGTCTATACTATATAGACACAGTTCCATATGCAGCAGATCGGATCAACCTTGGCCTCTTGAATAGCGGGATCCACCATCAAATCCCTGATCTTTACCTATGCCACCATCATGGTAGTAACCTCAGTCGCTCCTCCCATCTACATAATAACCACCCACTCGAGACCTCAATATCCAGATTAGATCCCCACACCACCAATAGATGGCTCTTCACCTCCATTAGATCTAGACTAAACCGGTTGAGAGTGTTGTTCCTGCCATCAAGGTTTTGCCCATTCTTAGGGTTTAAGTTTTGGTTAAGGTTTATTAGGTTTTAGGGTTTAGGTTTATTTTAAAATTTATTTTGTTACTTTAGTTTTAGTTTTTGGTTTAGGGTTTACGGTTTAAGGTTTAGGGTTTAGGGTTTAGGGTTTATGGTTTTAGTCTTTAAGCTTTTACGGTTTAAGGTTTAGGGTTTAGAGTTTATGGTTTTTTTTAAGGTTTAGGGTTTAGGATTAGTTTTTGGGTTTAGTGTTTCGAATTTAAGGTTTAGATTTTTTTAAAAAAAATTAAGTATACTCATAGGTTAAGGTTTATTTTTTATTTTTTACATTTATTTTTATTTAGTTTAGTTTAATTATTTTAGGATTAATTATTTTTGTTTAAGTTTTTTATTTTAGTTTATTTTGAGGTTTAGGTTTATTTTTATTTTTTAGGTTTAGGTTTAATTTTTTTTACATTTATGTTTTTATTTTAATTTTTTAGGTTTTAAGTTTTTATTTTAGATTTGTTTTTTACATTTTCTATTTTAGCTTTCGTTTAGATTTATTTTTATTTTATTTTATTTTATTTAGTTTAAGTTTAGGTTTAGGTTTAGTTTATTTCAGGTTTAGGTTTAGGTTTTATTTATTTTAGTTTAGTTTATTTTAGTTTAGGTTTAAGTTTATATTATTTTGTTTATTTTATTTTTATTTTAGGTTTAGGTTTTTGCTTAGTTTAAGGTTTAGGTTTTACTTTTTATTTTTTTTTTTGTCTTTATTTTTTGGATTATTTTTTAGGTTCAGGCTTTAATTTAGTTTTTATTTTATTTTATTTTTATTTATGTTTAGTTTTCATCTTATTATGGTTTTTATTCTTAGGTTTATTTTATTTTTTAGTTTAGTTTAGGTTTTTCTTTATTTTATTTTAGTTTATTTTTCTTTTTTATTTTATTTTATTTTTAGGTTTTAGTTTTAGTGTTAGTTTAGGTTTTTATTTTATTTTTTAATTTTATTTAGGTTTACATTTTATTTATTTATTTTATTTTTAGGTTTTATTTAGTTTATGTTTAAGTTTTAGGTTTTTGGGGTTTAGGATTTAAGGTTTAGGGTTTTACAATTTAGCTTTTAAGGTTTAGGGTTTAAGGTTAGGATTTATGATTTAGGGTTTAAGGTTTAGTGTTTAGGCATTAGGGTTTAGGGATGTTAGGGTTTTGGGTTTAGGGTTTAGGGTTTAGGGTTATCTTAGGGTTTAGTGATAGTTTAGGGTTTAAGGTTAGTGTTAGGGTTATGATTTAGGGATTCGGGTTTCAGGTTAGTTTATGGTTTAGGGTTTAGTGTTTAGGATTTAGGATTGTATGTTTAGGATTTAGGGTTTAGGGTTAGTATTAGGGTTTAGGGTTTAAGGTTTTTTTCAAAAAAAAAAAATTAAGTAAACTCGTAGCTTTAGGTTTATTTTATTATTTAGTTTATTTTTTTATTTTATTTTTTTCTTTTTATTTAAGTTTATTTTTTATTTTTATTTTGTTTACTTTATTTATTTTAGGTTTATTTATTTTAATTTAGTTTTTTTAGTTTATTTTTTTATGTCTAGGCTATGGTTTATGTTTATTTTCTAGTTTAGTTTTATTTTGATTTTATTTTTTAGGTTTAGGTTTTATTTTCTATTTTGATGTTTAGGTTTAGGTGTTTATTTTATTTTTTTAGGTTTTGGTTTTAGGTTTTTATTTTATGTTTAATTTTAGGTTTACTTTTTTTAGTTTAGTTTTAGGTTTATTTTTGGTTTATTTTATCTTATTTAGTTTTAGGTTTAGTTTATTTTAGGTTTAGGTTTTATTTATTTTAGTTTAGTTTATTTTAGTTTAGGTTTAGGTTTATTTTAGTTTATTTATTTTATTTTTATTTTAGGTATAGTTTTTATTTTTAGTTTAGGATTTGGGTTTTTTTTAGGGTTAGAATTTATTTAGTTTTTATTTTATTATATTTTAGGTTCATTTTTTTCATTTTATGTTTATTTTTAATTTTTTTGGTTTTTATTTTTAGGTTTATTTTATTTTATAGTTTGGTTTAGGTTTTTATTTATTTTATTTTATTTTAGTTTTAATTTTTTATTTCATTTTATTTATAGGTTTAAGTATAAGTTTAAGTTTAGGTTTTTATTTTATTTTTTATTTTATTTTATTAAGGTTTAGGTTTATTTATTTATTTTATTTTTAGGTTTGATTTAGTTTAGGTTTAGGTTTTTAGGTTTTTAGGGCTTAGGGTTGTTGATTTTAGGGTTTAGGGTTTAGGGATTAGGATTTAGGGTTTGGGGTTTTGGGTTTAGGGTTTAAGGTTTAGGGTTGTAGATTTTAGGGTTTAAGGTTTAGATTTAGGGTTTAGGGTTTAGGGTTTTAGGGTTTATGTTATAGGGTTTAATGTTTAGGGTTTAAGGTTTAGGGTATAGTGTTTTGGGTTTAGAGTTTATGGTTTAGGCTTTTAGGGTTTAGGGTTTACGGTTTAGTGTTTAGGTTTTTTTATTTGTTTTTAATTTTTTTTTAAAATTTTTAATTTTTTAAATTAAGTAAACTAGTAGGTTTAGGTTTATTTAGTTTATTTTTTTATTTATTTTAGTTTATTTATTTTTTATTTTTTATTTTCATATAGGTTTATTTTTATTTTTGTTTAGTTTAGTTTATTTTTTTAGGTTTCTTTATTTTAGTTTATTATTTAGGTTTAGGTTTAGGTTTAGGTTTATTTTTTAGTTTAATTTCATTTTTGTTTTATTTTTTAGGTTTAGGTTTTATTTATTATTTGTAGGTTTAGGTTTTGGCTTTTATTTTAATTTTTTTATTTAGGTTTTAGGTTTTTATTTAAGGTTTTTTTTAGATATTATTTTTTAGTTTAGGTTTAGGTTTATTTTTAGTTAATTTTATTTTACTTTGTTTTGATCTAGGTTTAGGTTTTTTTTAAGCTTAGGTTTAAGTTTTATTTACTTTAGTTTAATTTATTTTAGTTTACGTTTACATTGTTGTTATTCTAGGTTTAGGCTTTTATTTAGTTTTTATTTTATTTTATTTTAGGTTTATTTTTTATTTATTTTACATTTAATTTTAATTTTATTTAGGCTTTTTTATTCTTAGGTTTATTTTATTTTTTAGTTTAGTTTAGGTTTTTATTTATTTTATTTTAGTTTATTTTTATTAGGTTATTTTATTTTAATTTTATGTTTACGTATAGGTTTGTATTTAGGTTTTTATTTTATTTTATTTTTTTATTTTATTTAGATTTAGGTTTTTTAATTTGTTTTATTTTTAGGTTTTATTTAGTTTAGGTTTAGATTTTTAAGGCTTAGTCTTTACGGTTTAGGGTTTAGGGTTTAGGGTTTTAAGGGTTAGGGTTTTAGGGTTTAGGGTTTAGGGTTTAGGGTTTAGGGTTTTAGATTTAGGGTTTAGTGTTTATGCTTTAGAGTTTAGGGTTTTTAGGGTTTAGGGTTTAGGGTTTAGGGTTAGCTTACAATTTAAGGTTATTTTAAGGTTTAGGGTTTAGGGTTTATGGTTTAGGGTTTATGATTTAGGGTTAGGGATAGGGTTTAGTGTTTAGGGTTTAGGTTTAGGGTTAATTTAGGATTTAGGGTTTATGGTTTAGGGTTTAGGGTGTTTAGGTTTAGGGTTAGTTTTAGGGTTTAGGGTTAGGGTTTAGGATTTTTGATTTAGAATTTAGGGTTTTGGGTTTAAGGTTTAGGATTTTCTTTTAAAATTTAAATTATTTTAGTTATTTTATTTATGTTAGTTTATTTTATTTTTATTTTATTTAGGGTTTAGAGTTTATGGCTAGGGTTTAGAGTTTATGGTTTAGGGTTTAAGTTTTATTATTTAGGCTTTAGGGTTTAGGGTTTTGAGAGTTTGGGGTTTAGGGTTTAGCGTTTAAGGTTTATGGTTGTGGGGTTTAGGGTCAGGTTAGGGTTTTGGGTTTAGGGTTTAAGTTAGTTTAGGGTTCTAAATAAAAACCTAAACTAAACTATAAAATAAAATAAACCTAAAAATGTAAACCTAAATAAAATAAAAATATAATGAAAAATAAAAATAAAATAAGCCTAAATAAAATAATATAAAAATAAACTAAAATCCAAAATCTAAAAAATAAACCTAAAAATAAAACCTAAATATAAATAAAAAATAAGACCTAAATCTTAAACTAAAAAATGCCTAAACCTAAAATAATAAAATAAAATAAACCTAAACCTAAATAAAAATAAACTAAACTAGAATAAATAAAACCTAAACCTAAATCCTAAACTACATAAAATAAAATAAACTAAAAATAAACCTAAACCTAAACTAAAAAATAAAACCTAAAAGTAAACCCAATATAAAAACCTAAATCTTAAACCTAAGAAAATAAATTGAAAACCTAAACCTAAAAAATAAAATAAAAATAAAGATAAACTAATAAATAAACATAAAACTCAACCTAAACCTAAAAAATAAAATAAAATAAATAAAATGAAAATAAACTAAATAAACTTAAAAAAACCTAAATAAACTAAATAAATACAAACTTGCCACTTAACATAAAAAAAACATAAATAAACTATAAAATCCTCAACCTAAATGAAGTCTTAACCCTAAAAAACCCTACGATAAGAGCCGCCTCCACATTCGCCTCCACCGCCAGAGCTAGACTGAACCTAGTTGACGTTGATCTTCCTGCCGTCAAGGTTCTGCCCATTCTTAGGGTTTAAGTTTAGGTTTAGGTTTATTAGGTTTTAGGGTTTAGGTTTATTTTTTATTTTTTATAGTTATTTTAGGTTTTGGTTTAGGGTTTTGGGTTTAGTGTTGTAGGCTTAGGGTTTAGGGTTTAAGGTTTAGCATTTAAGGTTTAAGGTTTTTTTTTAAATTAACTAAATGGTAGGATTAGGTTTTTTTTAGGTAATTCAGTTTAATTTTTATTTATTTTAGTTTATTTTATTTAGGTTTACTTTTTATTTTTATTTACTTTAGGTTTAATTATTTTTAGTTTAATGCTTTTATTTTAGTATATTTTTTTAAGTTTATGTTTAGGTTTATGTTTATTTTTTGTTGAGGTTTATTTTATTTTTTTTAGGTTTAGGTTTTAGGTTTTTATTTTAGGTTTATTTTTTAGTTTAGGTTTAAGTTTATTTTATTTTATTTTATTTTATTTAGTTTAGGTTTAAGTTTAGGTTTAGTTTTTTTTTAGGTTTAGGTTTATGTTTTATTTATTTTAGTTTAGTTTAATTTAGTTTATGTTTAAGTTTATTTTATTTATATTTTAAGTTTAGGTTTTTTTATAGTTTAGGATTTATGTTTTATTTTTTTATTTCTTTTTAGTTTTATTTTTTAGGTTTATGTTCTTATTTAGTTTTTATTTTATTTTTAGGTTAGTTTTATTTATATTTTACGTTTAGTTATTATTTCATTAGATTTTTTATTCTTAGGTTTATTTTATCTTTTTAGTTTACTTTAGGTTTTTATTTATTTATTTATAGTTTATTTTTATTTTTTTCTTTTATTTTATTTTTAGGTTTAGGTTTAAGTTTTAGTTTATGTTTTTATATTATTTCATATTATTATTTTATTTAAGTATAAGTTTTTAGGGTTTTAGGGTTTTATTTATTTTAGGTTTAGGTTTTTAGGTTTTTAGGGTTTAGGGTTTAGGGTTTTGGGGTTTAGGGTTTAGAATTTTAGGGTTTAGGGTTTAGGGTTAGGGTTTAGAGTTTAGGGTTTTAGTTTAGGGTTTTACTTTAGGGTTTTATGGTTTAGGTTTATTTATAGTTTATTTAGGGTTTCTTTAGTTTACTTTGGGTTGAGTTTACTTTAGGTTTAGGGTTTAGTTTTATAGTTTAGGAGTTTAGGGTTAGTTTAAATTTAGGGTTTAGGGTTTTAGGTATAGGTTTAGGTTTAGTTTAGGGTTTATTTAAGTTGGTTTAGGTTTAGTTTAAGTTTAGGTTTGGGTTTAGGAGTTTAGGTATAAGTTAGGAGTTTAGGTTTATTTTAAGTTTATACTTTTATGATTTAGTTTAGGGTTTTAAGGTTTAGGTTTAGTGTTTTAGTTTAGGGTTTAGTTTTGATCTTTATTATTTTAGATTATAGTTAATTTGATTTAGGGTTTAGGTTTAGTGTTTTAGTTATAGTTTATGATTTTATCTATTTAGGTTTAGGGTTTAGGGTTAGGGTTAGGGTTTAGGGTTTAGGTTTTAAGGTTTAGGGTTTAGGGTTTACGATTTAGGGTTTAAGGTTAAGGATTTAGGGTTTAGGGTTTAGTGTTAGTTTAGGGTTTAGGGTTTAGGGTTAATTTAGGGTTTAGGTTTTGGTTTAGGTTTAGTTTAGGTTTTTTTTAAAAAAATTATATAATAGGTTTAGTATATTATTTATTAATTTAGTTTATTTTTTATTTATTTATTTTTTATTTTTATGTTGTTTAGTATATTTAATTTAGGTTTATTTATTTTAGTTTATTATTTAGGTTTAGGTTTATGTTAATTTTTTAGTTTAGTTTTTTTTTGTTTAAGTTTTATTTTTTCTTTTTAGGTTTAGGTTTAGGTTCTATTTTATTTTTTAAGTTTAGATTTTAGGTTTTTATTTAAGGTTTATTTTAAGGTTTTATTTTTTAGTTTAGGGTTAGGTTTATTTTAGTTTATTTTATTTTATTTAGTTAGGGTTTAGATTTAGTTTATTTTAAGTTTAGGGTTAGGTTTTATTTATTTTAGTTTATGTTTAGATTTATTTTATTTTATTTATTTTAGTTTAATCTTTTTTTATTTTGTTTAGGGTTTAGGTTTTATCTTATATGTATTTTTATGTTTATTTTTTAGGTATATGTTTTTATTAAGTTTTTATTTTATTTTATTTTAGGTTTATTTTATTCTTATTATCTATTTGGGTTTTATTTTATTTGGGGTATTTTAGGTTTATTATATTTCTCGGTTTAGTTTAGGTGCTTATTTATTTTATTTTAGTTTAGTTTTTATTTTTATTTTTATTATTTATTTAGGTTTAGGTTTAGGTTTAGGTTTTAGTTTAGTTTTTTTATTTTATTTTATTTTATTTAGTTTTAATATTTTTTAATTATTTTATTTTGAGGTTCTATTTAGTTTAGGTTTTTATGGTTTAGGGTTTAGGGTTTAGGGTTTAGGGTTTGGGGTTTAGGGTTTAGAGTTTGCGATTGTAGGTTTTAGGGTTTATGGATTAGGGTTTAGAATTTTATAGTTTCAGGTTTAAGGTTTAGGGTTTAGAGTTTTAGGGTTTTCGATTTAAGGTTTAGGGATTTAGGTTTAGGGGTTAGGGTTAGTTTAGTTTAGTTTAAGTTAGTTTTTTAATTTTTTAATTTTTTTATTTAGTTTGTAGTTTAGGGTCTAGTTTAAGGTTTAGGTTTAGGTTTAGTTATGTTTAGTTTAGGGTTTAGGGTTTAGGGTTTAGGATGATGTAGGTTTAGGGTTTAGGGTTTAGTGTTTAGGATTTTTTTAATAGGTTTAGGTTTATTTAGTTTATTTAGCTTATTTTTTGTTTATTTTTTGTTTATTTTATTTTTATTTTTATTTTGGTTTATTTTTTATTTTTATTCATTTAGTTTATTTATTTTAGTTTAGGTTTTCTATTTAGTTTATTTTTTAGATTTAGGTTTAGGTTTAGGTTTATGTTTATTTTCTAGTTTAGTTTTTTTTTTTGGTTTAGGTTTTATTTTAATTTTTTTAGTTTTAGGTTTAGGTTTTTATTATATTTTTTTTTTAGGTTTTAAGTTTTTACTTTTGGTTTATTTTGAGGTTTTACTTTTTAGTTTAGGTTTAGGTTTACTTTTAGTGAATTTTATTTTATTTAGTTTAGGGTTTATGTTTAGTTTATTTTAGGTTAAGGTTTAAGTTTTATTTAGTATAAGTTTAGGTTTTTAAGGTTTTAGGGTTTAGGGTTAAGGTCTTAGGGTTTAGGGTTTAGGGTTTAGGGTTTAAGGATTTAGGGAGGCTTTATGTTTAGGGTTAAGGGTTTAGGGTTTAGGGTTTTAGGGTTTATGGTTTAGTGTTTAGGATTTAGGGTTAGGGTTATTTTTTATTTTTTATTTTTATCTATTTTTCTATTTTTTAAATTAAGTAAACACACAGGTTTAGGTTTATTTAGTTTATTTTTAATAAATTATAGTTTATTTTATTCTATTTATTTTATTTAAGTTTATTTTTATTTTTATTTGATTTAGTTCATTTATTTTACATTTATTTATTTTTGTTTAGGATTTTTAGTTTAGTTTATTTTTTTTAGGTTGAGGTTTAGGTTTAGGTTTGTTTTTTTGTTTAGTTTTATTTTTATTTTATTTTTAGGTTTAGTGTTTCTTCTTTATTTTAAGTTTTAAGTCTAGGTTTTTATTTTATTTCTTTAGGTTTAGGTTTTAGGTTTTTATTTTAGGTTTATTTTAGGTTTTATTTTTTTAGTTTAGGTTTAGGTTTAATCTTAGTTTATTTTATTTTATTTAGTTCAGGTTTAGGTTTAGGTTTACTTTATTTTAGGTTTAGTTTTAGGTTTTATTTATTTTAGTTTATTTTATTTTAGCTTAGGTTTAGGTTTATTTTATCTTCTTTATATTTTTTTATTATATGCTTTGGGTTTTTTTTAGTTTAGGGTTTAAGTTTTATTTTTTATTTATTTTTAGGTTTTATTTTTAGGTTTGTTTTTTAGGTTTAGGTTTTCATTCAATTTTAATTTTATTTTATTTTAGGTTTATTGTATTTTTATTTTATGTTTCATTTTTATTTTATTTAGGTTTTTTATTCTTAAGTTTATTTTGTGTTTTAGTTTTGTTTAGGTTTTTATTTATTTTATGTTAATTTTTATTTTATTTTATGGAGGTTTAGTTAGGTAGTTTTTTTTTTTATTTATTTTTATTTTTTTTTTATTTAGGTTTAGGTAAGTTTACTTATTTTATTTTTAGGTTTTATTAAGTATAGGTTTAGGTTTTTAGGATTTAGGGTTTAGGGTTAAGGGTTTTGAGTTTAAGGTTTAAGGGTTTAGGGTTTACAGTTAGCTTAAGATTTAGGGTTAGATTAGGGTTTAGGCTTTAGGGTTTAGGATTTTTAAGGTTTAGTGTTTAGGATTTAGGGTTAGTTTAGGATTTAAGGTTTAGGGTTTTAGGGTTTAGGTTTTAGGGTTTAGAGTTTAAGGTTAGGGTTAGGGTTCAAATTTATTATTTAGGGTTTAAGGTTTAGAATTTAGGGTTTGGGGTTAGGGTTAGCTTAGGGTTTAGGGTTTAGGATTTAAGGTTTAGTGGTAAGGGTTGTATGTTTAGGGTTTAGGGTTAGTTTTAGGGTTTAAGGTTTATGATTTAGTGTTTAGGGTTTTGCGTTTAGGATTTATGGTTTAGGGTTTATGGTATTTTTTTTAAAGTTTAGTTTAAATTTATTTGGTTTATTTTAAATATTTATTTAGGTTTTTTATTTAGTTTAGTTTATTTATTTTATGTTTATTTATTTTTTTAGGTTTGTATTTTAGTTTATTTTTTAGGTTTAGGTTTAGGTTTATTTTATTAGTTTAGTTTATTTTTAGTTTTTTTTTTTTTAGGTTTAGGTTTCTTTTTTATTTTAATGTTTAGGTTTAGGTTTTTATTTTATTCTTTTAGGTTTAGATTTTAGGTTTTTATTTTAGGTTTATTTTAGGTATAATTTTTTAGTTTAGGTTTAGGTTTATTCTTAATTTATTTTATATTATTTAGTTTAGGTTTAGGTTTAGGTTTACTTTATTTTAGGTTTAGTTTTAGGTTTATTTATTTTAGTTTATTTTAGTTTATTTTATTTTAGGTTTGTTTATTTTATTTTCTTTATATTTTTTATTATAGGTTTGGGTTTTTTTTTTTTAGTTTAGGGTTTAGTTTTTTATTTTTTTATTTATTTAGGTTTCTTTTAGCTTTCTTTTTTATGTTTAGGTTTTTTATTTTTAATTTTATTTTATTTTAGGTTTATTTTATTTTATTTTATGTTTCATTTTATTTTATTTAGGTTTTTTATTCTTAAGTTTATTTTGTTTTAGTTTATTTAGGTTTTATTTATTTTATGTTAATTTTATTTTTTATTTTATTTGGAGGTTTTTTAGTTTTAGTTTAGGTTTTATTTTTGTTTTTCTTATTTATGTTTAGGTTTGTTTACTTATTTTATTTTTAGGTTTTATTAAGTATAGGTTTAGGTTTTTAGGATTTAGGGTTTAGGGTTTAGGGTTTCGGGTTTAAGGTTTAAGGGTTTAGGGTTTAAGGTTTAGGGTTTAGGGTTTAGGGATAGCTTAAGGTTTTGGGTTAGTTAAGGGTTTAGGGTTTATGGGTTAGGCTTTAGGGTTTAGTATTTTTAAGTTTAGGGTTTATGATTTAGGGTTAGTTTAGGGTTTAAGGTTTAGGGTTTTAGGGTTTAGGTTTTAGGGTTTAGGGTTTAAAGTTATTGTTAGGGTATAAATTTATTATGTAGGGTTTAGAATTTAGGGTTTAGGTTTAGTTTAGGGTTTAGTTTTTATTTAGTGGTAGGGTTGTATTTGTAGGTTTAGGGTTAGTTTAGGGTTTAAGGTTTATGATTTAGTGTTTAGGGTTAAGGGTTTAGGATTTAGTTTTATGGGGTTTAGGGTTTAGGGTTTAGGGTATATTTTTTAAAATTAAGTAATAGGTTTAGGTTTCTTTGGTTTATTTTATATATTAATTTATGTTTTTTTATTTAGTTTAGTTTATTTATTTTATGTTTATTTATTTTAGTTTAGGTTTTGTATTTTAGTTTATTTTTTAGGTTTAGGTTTAGGTTTACCTTTATTTTTTTAGTTTTGTTTTATTTTTAGTTTTTTTTTTTAGGTTTAGGTTTTTTTTTTATTTTAAGGTTTAGGTTTAGGTTTTTATTTTATTCTTTTAGGTTTAGATTTTAGGTTTTTATTTTAGGTTTATTTTAGGTTTAATTTTTAGTTTAGGTTTAGGTTTATTTTAATTTATTTTATATTATTTAGTTGTTTAGGTTTTGGTTTACTTTATTTTAGGTTTAGTTTTAGGATTTATTTATTTTAGTTTACTTTAGTTTATTTTATTTTAGCTTAGGTTAAGGTTTATTTTATTTTCTTTATATTTTTTTATTATAGGTTTTGGGTTTTTTTTTTAGTTTAGGGCTTAGGTTTTATTTTTTATTTATTTCTAGGTTTTATTTTTAGGTTTATTTTTTAGGTTTAGGTTGTTATTCAGTTTTAAATTTATTTTATTTTAGGTTTATTTTATTTTTATTTTATTTAGGTTTTTTATTCTTAAGTTTATTTTGTTTTTGGATTTAGGTTTTTTATTTATTTTATGTTAGTTTTATTTTATTTTATTTTAGGTTTGGTCAAGTTTAGTTTAGGTTTATTTTATTTTGTTTTTTTTAGGGTTTAGGTTTGTTTACATTTATTTATTTTTAGGTTTTATTAAGTATAGGTTGTTTTCAAGATTTAGGGTTTAGGGTTTAGGGTTTAGTTTAGGTTTAAGGTTTAGGGTTTAGGGTTTAGGGTTTAGGGTTTAGGGATAGCTTGTTTTGGGTTGGTTTAGGTTTAGGGTATAGGGTTTATTTAGGGTTTAGGATTTTAAGTTTAGGGTTAGATTTAGATTTTAGGTTTATTTTAGGTTTAGTTTAGGGTTTAGTTTAGTTTTATAATTTATTTTAGGGTTTATTTTAATTTAGGGTTAGGGTTTTTTATTTATAGTTTAGGGTTGTATTTTAGGTTTAGTTAGTTTAGGTTTAGGTTTATGATTTAGTGTTTTTATTTTATTTATGTTTAGGGTTTAGGTTTAGGTATTTTAAAATTAAATTTTAGGTTTCTTTGGTTTTATATATTAATTTATGTTTTTTTATTTAGTTTAGTTTATTTATTTTATGTTTAGTTATTTTCATTTAGGTTTTGTATTTTAGTTTATTTTTTAGGTTTATGTTTAGGTTAACGTTTATTTTTTAGTTTAGTTTTATTTTTAGTTTCTTTTTTTTTTTGGGTTAGGTTTTTTTATTTTAGGTTTGGTTTAGGTTTTATTTTATTCTTTTAGGTTTAAGTTTTAGGTTTTATTTTAGGTTTTGTTTAGGTTTATTTTTTAGTTAATTTAGGTTTATTTTTAGTTTATTTTATTTTATTTATTTTAGGGTTTAGGTTTAGTTTATTTAGTTTAGGTTTAGGTTTTATTTATTTTAGTTTAGGTTTAGGTTTTATTTTATTTTATTTTTTTTTTTAGGTTTTGGTTTTTTTTTAGGGTTTAGTTTGTTTTGGGGTTTGTTGTTTAGGGTTTAGGGTAGGGTTTAGTTTAATGTTTTTTTAGGTTTAGGGTTTATAGTTTAGGTAGTTTAGGTTTAGGTTTAGTTTTTTTTTAGCTTTAGGGTTTAGAGTTTTAGGTTTTTTAGGTTTTAGGGATTTTAGGTTTGGGTTTAGGGTTAGATTAGGGTTTGGGTTTAGGTTTAGGATTTAAATTTTATGTTTAGGGTTTAGGGTTTAGGGTTTTTATTTTAGGTTTAGGTTTTAGGTTTAGGTTAGTTTAGTGTTTAGGGTTACTTGTAGGGTTTATGGTTTAGGATTTAGTGTTTAGGGTTTAGGGTTTAGATTTACTTAGTTTATTTTTTTATTTATTTAGTTTATTTTATTTTTTATTTTTATTTAGGTTTATTTTTTAATTTTATTTTAGTTTATTTAGTTTTGGTTTGTTTATTTTAATTTAGGTTTTATTTTAGTTTATTTTTAGGTTTAGGTTTAGTTTATTTATTTTAGTTTTATTTTTATTTTATTTTTTTTATTTAGGTTTATTTTTTATTTTTTAGGTTTAGATTTAGGTTTATTTTTTTTTTTTTAGGTTTAGGTTTTAGGTTTTATTTTAGGTTTATTTATAGATTTTATTTTATTTGGTTTAGGTTTATTTTAGTTTATTTTATTTTATTTATTTACATTAGGTTTAGGTTTAGGTTTAGGTTTAGATTTTATTTATTTTAGTTTAGTTTATTTTAGTTTTGGATTAGGGTTATGTTATTTTCTTTATTTCTTTATTTTAAATTTAGGTTTTTTATTAGTTTAGGGTTTATGTTTAATTTTTTATTTATTTTTAGGTTTTACTTTTAGGTATATTTTTTAAGCTTATATTTTTATTTAGTTTTTATTTTATTTTATTTTAGGTTTATTTTATTTTTATTTTATGTTTAGCTTTTATTTTATTTAGGTTTTTTATTCTTAGGTTTATTTTATTTTTTAGTTTAGTTTAGGTTTTCATTAATTTTATTTTAGTTTATTTTGATTAGTTTATTTTATTTTATTTATTTTATTTTTAGGTTTAGGTTTATATTTTATTTTATTTTATTATTTCATTTAGGTTTAGCTTATTTTATATATTTTGTTTTTAGGTTTAGGTTTTTAGGTTTTTAGGGTTTAGTGTTTAGGGTTTAGGTTTAGCGTTCAGGTTTTAGGTTTAGGGTTTTAGGGTTTAGGGTTTAGGGTTTAGGGTTTACTGTTTAGGCTTTATGGTTTAGGGTTTTAAGGATTTAGGGTTTTTTTTTAAATTATGTAAATCGGTAGGTTTAGGTTTATTTAGTTTATTTTACCTTTTATTTTATTTATGTTTATTTTTTATTTTTATTTAGTTGATTTTATTTATTTCAAGTTTATTTATTATAATTTTGGTTTCTTATTTTAGTTAGTTTTTAAGGTTCAGGTTTAGGGTTTGGTTTATTTTTTAGATGAGTTTTATTTTTATTTTATATTTTTGGTTTAGGTATTATTTTTTATTTTTATGTTTAGGTTTAGGCTTTATTTTATTTTTTTAGGTTTAGGTTTTAGGTTTTTATTTTAGGTTTATTTTTATGTTTTATATTTTAGTTTAGGATTAGGTATATTTTTAGTTTATTTTATTTTATTTAGTTTAAGTTTAGGTTCATGTTTAGTTTACTTTAGGTAGGTTTAGGTTTTTTTTATTTTAGGGTTTAGGTTTTATTTTTGATTTATTTTTGGTTTATTATTTAGGTTTAAGTTTTTATTTTGTTTTTATTTTATTTTATTTTTTTTATTTTAGGTTTATTTTTTATTTTATTTGGTTTTGATTTTTTTTTAGTTTAGTTTAGGTTTTATTTATTTTATTTTAGTTTAGTTTTATTTTTATTTTATTTTCTTTTAGGTTTAGGTTTAGGTTTAGTTTTAGTTTATTTTTTTATTATATTTTGGTTTAGGTTTATTTATTTATTTTATTTTTTTGGTTTATTTAGTTAGGTTTAGCTTTTAGCTTTTTTAGTGGTTAGGGTTTATGGTTTAGGTTTTAGGTTTTAGGGTTTGTTTGGGTTTAGGGTTTTAGGTTTAGGGTTTAGGGTTTTATTTTGTAGGTTTTAGGGTTTAGGGTTTTTAAGGTTTAGGATTTAGGATTTAGGGTTTAGTGTTTAGGTTTTATATTTTAGGTTTAGGGTTCTGGTTTATGGTTTGTGGTTTAGGTTTTAGGCATAGTGTTAGGGTATAGGGTTTAGCATTAGGTTTTCTTTTATTTTTTTATTTTTACGGTTGAGGTTTTATGGTTTAGCGTTTAGGTTTAGGGTTTAGGTTTTAGTTTAGGCTTTAGGGTTTTTAGTTTTTTTAATAGAGAACAAATTCAAATTCAACATTTCTTCCTTTCGATTTTAACACACCAAGTTCTCTAAGACAAATGCGACGACGTAGATAATAAATGAGCACGCATGGAGCAAATCAAAATTCCTAGATAAGTAGAACCGTCTTTACTGTAAAGACACAATTCCATAGTAGTAGATCAGATGGGCCATTCTTTAGTTTCTTCAGTTCCTATCAAAACCACCATAACCTCTCGAGTAATGGGATCCACCATCATATCCACAATCTCTCCCTTCGCCACCACCATGATTGTAACCTCCGACGCTCCTCCTACCTCTATAACAACCATTGCTCTGATCACCACCTCCATATCCACGAGCACCTCCAGATCCCCCACCACCACTACAACAAGTGCCGCCTCCATCTTAACCTCCGCCATCTAAGCTGGTTTAGTGATGTTCCTGATGTCAAGGTTCTGCCCATTCTTAAGGTTTAGGTTTAGGTTTAGGTTTATTAGGTTTTAGGGTTTAGGTTTATTTTATAATTTATTTAGTTACTTTAGGTTTAGGTTTAGGGTTTGGGGTTTACAGTTTGAGGTTTAGGGTTTAGGGTTTAGGATTAGGATTTATGGTTTAGTGTTTGGGTTTATGGTTTAAGGATTAGGGTTTAGAGTTTAAGGTTTTAGGATTTAGGGTTTTTTAGGGTGTAGGGTTTAGAGTTTAGGGTTTAGGGTTGTAGGTTTAGGATTTAGGGTTTAAGGTTTTTTTTTAAGGAACCCCATATAGGGGAATTTTATTACCACAAAAAAAGGTTACAAGGTCCTTAAGAAGGGATAAACTAAAGAACTACTACTCAAAGAGCTACAAATAGCCTAGAGAGTAAATCTCCTATCTAAGTACAATCAAAACAAAGCAAAAGGAAAGGAAAGCAACAAATATAAATTGATAAAAAGAAAAGCCTTTGGACCATCTTCATCATAAGCTCTTGATGAGAGAAGATGCCTCCATTGGAGAAGAAGCCAACATTAGAACATAGTTTGCAAACATCTAAAAGAAGAGTTAGCAATTAAATACAAATCAAAGTAAAAGTAAAATTAGAATATGAATAAGAGTGTGTGAGACGGGCTAGTCACACACAAGTGAGCATAAACATCAATGAAGGGTTACATCTTATTTTACCAAATGATGAAGATAGGGTTAAGGTTTAGGGTTTAGGGTTTAGGATTTATGGTTTAAGGTTTAGGGTTTAAGGTTTATAATTTAGGGATTAAGGGTTTTTCTTTGATAAAGTAAACCAATATGTTTAGGTTTATTTAGTATATTTAGTTTATTTTTTTATTTGTTTTAGTTTACTTTATTTTTTCTTCTTATTTAGGTTTATTTTTTATCTTTATTTAGTTTAGTTTATTTATTTTAGGTTTATTTATTTAAGTTTATTTTTTAGGATTAGGTTTAGGTTTTGGTTTATTTTTTAGTCGAGTTTTTATTTTATTTTATTTTTTAGGTTTAGTTTTATTTCTTATTTTTAGGTTTATGTTTAGGTTTTTATTTTATTTTTTTAAGTTTAGGTTTTACGTTTTTATTTCAGGTTTATTTTCAAGTTTTATTTTTTAGTTTAGGTTTAAGTTTATTTTCAGTTTATTTTATTTTATTTAGTTTAGGTTTAGGTTTTATTAATTTTAGTTTAGTTTATTTTAGTTTAGGTTTAGGTTTATTTTATTTTGTTTAATTTATTTTTATTTTATGTTTAGGTTCTTTTTTAGTTTAGAGTTTAGATTTTATTTTATATTTATTTTTAGGTTTTCCTTTTAAGTTTAGGTTTTTATTTTATTTTTTTTAATTTTAGGTTTATTTATTTTTATGTAAGTTTAGTTTTTATTTTATTTAGGTTTTTTATCCTGAGGTTTATCCTTTTTTTAGTTTAGTTTATGTTTTAATTTATTTTTTTCAATTTTTTTAGGTTTAGGTTAAGGTTTTTATTTTATTTTACTTTTTTATTTTATTTAGGTTTAGGTTTTTTTATTTATTTTAATTTTATGTTTTATTTAGTTTAGGTTTAGGTTTTTAGGTTTTTAAGGTTTATGTTTGATGATTTAGGGTTTAGGGTTTAGGGTTTTAGGGTTTAGGGTTTAGGGTTATGGTTTAGGTTTCAGGGTTTAGGGTTTAGTGTTTAGGCTTTAGGGTTTAGGGTTTTTAGTGTTTATGGTTTAAGGTTTAGGGTTTAGTGTTTAGGGTTAGCTTTGAGTTTAGGGTTAGTTTTGGGTTTAGGGTTTACAATTTAGTGTTAGTTTAGAGTTTAGGTTTTATGGTTTTAGGGTTTAGGGTTTCTTTATTTAGGTTTAGTGTAGGTTATAGTTTAGGGTTTAGTTTAGTGTTTAGGATTTAGGGTTTAGGGTTTAGGGTTTAGGGTTAGTTTTTGGTTTAGGGTTTAGGGTTTGTTTTAGGATTTAGGGTTTAGGGTTAAGGATTTAGGGTTTAGGGTTTAGGATTTAAGGTTTTTTATAAATTAAGTAAACCAGTAGGTTTAGGTTTATTTAATTTAATTTTTATTTATTTTATTTTATAATTTTATTTATGTTTATTTTTTATTTTTATTTAGTTTAATTCATTTATTTTTAGTTTATTTATTTTAGCTTAGGTATTTTATTTTAGTTTATTTTTTAGGTTTAGGTTTAGGTTTATGTTTATTTTTAGTTTAGGTTTATTTTTATTTTATTTTTTAAGTTTAGGTTTTTTTTTTAGGTTATGTTTAGGTTTTTATTTTATTTTGTTTAGGTTTAGGTTTTAGGTTTTCATTTTAGGTTTGTTTTTAGGTTTTATTTTTTAGTTTAGGTTCAACTTTATTTTATATTTATTTTGTTTATTTTAATTTTGGTTTAGGTTTATTTTATTTTTAGGTTATTTTTATTTTAGGGAAAGGTTGAGGCTCAGTTACAGAAAAAGGGGCAACCAAAATTTGTGAGCAGCTAAACTTTAAAAGAAGGGTGACAATCACAAAAAAAGGGCTACCAACCAATATAAGAGAAGAAAATCATCTTAGCCATCATTGCTAACAAACCTTCCAGGTGCACCCGACCAAGCACAAATGCCAGCCAAGAATAAGGAACAACCATCAAAAGGGAAAAATAAGAAACAAACCAATAAACAACCAACCAAAGACCCCAATAGAGGATAAACCAACATAACAATAACACTAGAATAGAAGAGTTGAAGAAAAGCACCCCAACCCCAAAAGCCAAGACCATAACCAAGTAAGAGAAAACACCAAACAACAACCAATAGTAGAATAAAAGCGACCACTAAAGAAATGAAGAAGGGAAAAGCCAACAATACAACAAGAAAAAAAAGCCCAAAACCAATTAGAGGTGACCACAAAACCAACAAGGAAACATATATAACATAAACAACAAATAAAGAAAGGATGCCGACAAACCAAAATGGAGTGAAACAAAAATAAAGGGATAGAAGAGAAGGAGGCAACAATAACAAAATAGAATACCACCAGCAGAAGCACCCCAATAAAGAAAGTAAGAGAAGCCAGCAATAGAGAAGGAGAAAAAGAAACTAAGTAAATCTAACATAAGGTAAACCATCTTTATCTAAGTTAGAAAGACCTCTTAATTTCTTAGGAATAATATTATTGATAAATAATGTAAAATCATAGAGGCTGCTCCCTAATCCAGCTAAAAAATCAGGATTGCCTTCCCTCAAAATATGAGTCATTTTAAATGAAAGTTTAGAAATAATGACTTACATATTCATAATTAAATAGAAAAGCTTAGCATTATCCTTATGATTAGAATTGATCATAGCAACAACCATCTCTGCATCAGATTCCAACCAAATAGTAAGAAAAAGCCAAGATAATATTCCTAAGGCTACTTCAAATTACCACGACAACCTGACTTGTTAAGTGCAATAGAGCCATCAGTATTAATTTTAATACAACAATTAAAAGGCTTAATCCAGTAAATGATTTTATAAGTAGGAGATGAGTCACAAAAAGGAAACTTGATACCCAACTTAGAGGCAACAAACTTGCAACCTCTATCATTAGTACCACTAAGAAGAGCCTTATAAAAATCTTATCATTAGTCATCTTAAACAATTCATCTATTCCATCAATCAAAATAAAATAAAATATCAAAGTAAAAAAAAAAAGTAAAAGAGAAGTTCCATTAAAGAAAGCATTAAAACAACATAAATTAAATAACTCCTCATACTAACCCCAACCTTTAGAGGCAATGGAACCATTAATAAAACATGACTAACATTCTCAATATGAAACTACACATGCATTTAGAAAGAAGATAAAAGCCTTTGTCCAAAAGTAAAGAATCAACAGCAATAAAACCCCTTAAAATCCTCCAAATAAGAATTAAATTAGAGGTAGGAATAATATTATTCCAAATTTTAAGAAAGATAGGAGAAGAGGGTTTATTAACTCAAATATGTTGCCAAGTATCTTTAAGGGAAAAATCACCATTACTAGAAATTTGAAACTTGATCTGAAATAGTACCATCAATAATAATATTGGTGATATTATTACAAATGGATTCAGGATTCAAATCATTTAAGAGAGACTGATTCCAATCACCATTTTAAAAAAAGATTAACTTTTAAAGAAGAAGTTAAATAAGTATTAAACAAAGAATCAATAGAAGAAACCCCCATCTAGTTATCTTGCCAGAAAAAGGAAGAACCACTATTGATACCCAAGAAAATGAGTGGTTCTGCAAGCCATTAAACATCACAAAGGCATTTTTAAGCAATAGAATCACCATGTTTGTAGTTACAAATTAAGGGATGCTTACCTTTGCAATATTTGAAATTCATAAAATTATCCCAAAGACTAACATTCTTCTAAAAATTCCACCATAGTTTATAGATAAAACATTGGTGGAATTCATCAAGGACACAATACCACCAAAGTACCACACATGAAAGCCCAATGAAGCCTTTTGGTCTAATGCCTAGAACTCAAAAAAACTTATAAAATTTTATAAAAAGTCATTCAATCCGAATAATAATAAGGGAAGTAGGAACAGTATTAAGCAACAAAAAGAAAGGAAGAGAGTAAAGAATACTTTTAATAACAATTAATCTACCACCAAAAGATAAAAAATGAAATTCACGGGTAGAAACTTTATTTTGAATATTTTGGACAACCTCATAAAAGAGATGAGATCTCTTAGGAAAACAATATAAAGGAGAGCCTAGATATTTGATAGGAAGACATTAAAGAGAAAAATCAGTAATATCCTTTATTTTTTTGATTCTGTCAACAAATATAGAAATTGAAGTGATAAACTAGTAGGGTTTAGGGTTTAGTGTTTAAATGTTTTTTTTATAATTAAATAAACTAGTAGGTATACATTTATTTAGTTTATTTTCTTTTATATTTTTATTTAGTTTATTTTTTATTTTCATATAGTTTAGTTTCTTTATTTTATGTTTATTTATTTTAGCTTAGGTTTTTTATTTTAGTTTATTTTTTAGTTTAAGTTTAGGTTTAAGTTTTTTTTTTTACTTTAGTTTTATTTTTATTTTATTTTTAAGGTTAAGTTTTATTTTTTTGTTTTTAGGATTAGGTTTAGGTTTTTATTTTGTTTTTTTAGGGATAGGTTTTAGGATTTTATTTTAAGTTTATTTTTAGGTTTTATTTTTTAGTTTAAGTTTAGGTTTATTTTTTGTTTGTTTTATTTTATTTAGTTTAGGTTTAGGTTTTGGGTTAGGATTAGTTTATTTTAAGTTTATGTTTCAGTTTTATTTATTTTAATTTATTTTTCAGTTTAGGTTTAAGTTTTAGTTTTATGTTTTACTTTGAGGTTTATTTTTTAGGTTTAGGTTTTATTTAAAATTTATTTTATTTTAGTTTTATTTAATTTAGTTTTTATTCTTAGGTTTATTTTATTTTTTTTTATTTAGTTTAGGTTTTATTTATTTTAATTTACTTTTTTTATATTTTATTTTTAGGTTTAGGTTTTGGTTTTAGTTTAGGTTTTTATTTATTTTATTTATTTAATTATATGTTTGTTTGCATTTTATTTATTTATTTAATCTTTAGTTTTAAGTTTAGGGTTTTGTTTAGATTTTTATTTATTTTATTTTATTATTTAATTTAGGTTTATTTATTTATTTATTTTATTTTAGCTTAGGTTTAGGTTTTAGGTTTTTTGGTTTTTAGGGTTTGGGGCTAGTTTTAGGGTTTAGTGTTCAGGGTTTAGGGTTAAAGATTTAGGATTTAGGGCTTAGGGCTTTTTTTTTAAAAGAACTAAGTAAACGGTAGGTTTAGGTTTTTTTAATTTATTTTTATTTATTTAAGTTTATTTTAGTTTATATTTTTATTTAGGTTTTTTTTGTTTAGTTTATTTATTTTAGTTTATTTTTTAGGTTCAGGTTTAGGTTTATGTTTATTTTTTAGGTTTAAGTTTTATTTTTTATTTTTAGGTTTATGTTTAGGTTTTTAATTTATTTTTTTTAGGTTTAAGTTTTAGGTTTTTATTTAGGTTTATTTTTTGTTTTATTTTTTAGTTTAAGTTAAGGTTTATTTTTCATTTGTTGTATTTTATTTAGTTTAGGGTTTAGGTTTAGTTTATTTTTGTTTAGTTTATTTTAGTTTAGGTTTATTTTATTTTTTATTTTAGGTTTAGGTTTTTTTAGTTTAGGGTTTACATTTTATTTTTTTGTTTATTTTTAGTTTTTATTTTTTGGTTTTATTTTTTAGGTTTACGTTTTTATTTAGTTTTTATTTTCTTTTATTTTGGGTTTATTTTATTTTTATTTTACATTTGGCTTTTATTTTAATTAGGTTTTTTATTTTTAGGTTTATTTAATTTTTTAGTTATATTTGGTTTTAATTTAATTTATTATAGTTTAGTTTTTATTTTTTTATATTTTATTTTTAGGTTTAGGTTTTAGTTTAGGTTTTAATTTAATTTTATTTAGGTTTAGGTTTATTTATTTATTTTATTTTTAAGTTTTATTTAGTTTATGTTATAGTTTTTAGGTTTTAGGGTTTAAGGTTTAGGGTTTAGGGTTTAGAGTTTAGAGTTTATGGTTTAAGTTTTGGGGTTTATGGTTTAGGATTTAGGGTTGTAGGTTTTAGGGTTTAGAGTTTAGGTTTTAGGGTCTTAAGGTTTGGGGTTTAAGGTTTAGGGTTTAGGGTTTCGGATTTTAGGGTTTAGGGTTTAGGGTTTAGGGTTGTAGGTTTAGGGTTTAGGGTTTAGGGTTTATGGTTTATGGTTTAGGGTTTAGATTGATTTAGTTTAGGTTTAGATTTAGGGTTTTATTTTTTAACTTTTAATATTTAATTTTTTAAATTAAAGTAAACTTCGTGGGTTTATGTTTATTTAGTTTATTTTTTATTTTTTTACTTTATTTAATTTAGGTTTATTTTATTTTTTTATTTAATTTAGTTTATTTATTTTAGGTTTATTTAATTTAGTTTAGGTTTTTTATTTTACTTTATTTTATTTTAGGTTTATTTTTTTATTTTTTAGGTTTAGGTTTTATTTCTTTTTTTAGGTTTAGGTTTAGGTTTGTATTTTATTTTTTTAGGTTTAGGATTTAGGTTTTTATTTTTTGGTTTTATTTTTAGTTCGATTTAGCTTTATTTTTTAGTTTATTTTATTTTATTTAGTTTAGGTTTAGTTTATTTGAGGATTAGTTAAAGTTTTATTTATTTTAGTTTAGTTTAGGTTTATTTTATTATTATTTTAGTTTGCTTTTTTTTAAGTTTTTTTATTTTAAGTTTTATTTTTTTATTTAGTTTATTTTATTTTATTTTTTATTTTTTTTTTTTTTTTTTAATTTTATTAGTTTTATTTTATTTAGGTTTTTATTCCAGGTTTATTTTATTTTCAAGTTTAGATTATGCTTATTAATTTTATTTAGTTTATTTTATTATATTTTATTTTATTTTAGGTTTATTTAAGTTGTAATTTAGGTTTTATTTATTTTATTATTTTATTTTATCTATTCTTTTCTTTATTTTATTTTTTAGTTTTAGCCTGTTTAAGTTTAAGTTTTGGTTTTATTGTTTGGGTTTAGGTTTGGAGGGTATAAGTTTAGTTTTAGGGTTTAGGTCAGGTTATCAGGGTTTAGTGTTTAGGATTTAGGGTTTAGGATTTAGGGTTTGCCTAGGATTCTGAGATTTAGGTTTAGGGGTTTTAGGTGTGTGGTTTTAAGGGTTTAGGTTTAGGTTTAGGGTTTAGGTTTAGCTTTAGGTGTGGTTTTAGTGTTTAGGATTTATGGTTTAGGGTTAGTTTTAGGTTTAAGATTTAGGGTTTAAGGTCAGGGATTAGGATTATTTTAGAGTTTATGTTTGTTGTGGGGTTTAGGGTTTGTGGATTTAGTGTTTTTAGGGTTTAGGGTTCTTTTTTTGAAATTTGGAAATTTTATCAAGAAAAGGTACAAAGTCCTTAGAAGGGGCAAATCTCTAAGCTAATTGTGAAAGAGCTACAAAACATCCTAAAGAGATAAGCTCCCTAGCTAATAGAATAGATAAAGAAAGGAAGCTAATAAAAAAAGAAATAGAGATCCACAAAAAATAATCCTTGAAATCACAAAGAACTTCCTCCTCTTTATGAAACCATCTCAATCCAGCAGCAAAAGTCTCCCAACTTGTACCAGAGATCTACCACAAGCTTGAAAAGGGATTACTATAGATAATGAAATTGTTAATTAATCATAAAATATAAGAGCAAATAGAAGTAAAAATATGAAGAAAAGGCTCAGCAATAGTCTTAAGGAGCAAAGACCATATGCAAGCATCCGACTTCAAGTGAAGGGTTACAAATACATATAGCACTACCACCAAAAGGAGTGGTAAGCATCATGTCCATCATTGCCAGCATACCTCTTGTAGTACCTTATCCAATGACGATCATTGCACAAACCTGCATAAAACTTCAAATAATAGATGTAGCCATAAGAAATCCAGCAGTCAGATATATTAAACTCAGTAAAGCAGATAATGAGGTAACCCATCAGGAAAGGCATAGACCATAGGGAGCACAACCAAAGCCCCCACCAAGAATTTCTAACACAATTGCTAGGAGCAAACCTCATAATAAGGGAAATAGGACTAAGCAAAGATCAAACAAAGGCAAAAGGAGGACCATAATTGGCAAGGTCTTTCATTAAAAAAACATGCCATGATCCATAAACGATAATAATATCCAGATTAACTGTAAGACTAACATCAAGGATGATAGGAAGCAAGGAAACCAACAAAATAGGAAAGGATAAAGGTTCAACCATAATCCAAAAATGAAAATCCCAGCAGGTAGACATTAGAAGAGAAGAAAGGAAAAGTAAACAGTCAGATCCTTTCATAAACTTGACAAGATCAAAAAAATTATAACAAAGTAAATACTCTTTAAACTCAACCAGTGAGCTAGAGCACCCAATCCAAGCAACCAACAAGGTAGTCCACCATGCGAGCCACCAAGATAGCCAAGGATTCAAATTATTAGACTTAAACCATCAAGATAAAAGACAAAAAGAGTTATCCATTTAGAAATATTGAAAAAATCCCAAGAAAAAGCCATAGACAACAACCACCAATACCAATCCAAAGACATGAGAATCTAGTTAAAACAACTCGATACAACAAAAAAAATAGAAAAGGTAAAACCCTGTATGGTCGAAAAATAATCCAAGAAAACAAGAATCCCAATAGGGACAACATCGCCAAATCCAAAAACATCCAACCAAGAGTTAGCCACCTTCAGTTTAATAGCAATTAAAAATATAACATCGATATTACAGGAGGCACAACAAATAATTAGACAATATAACAAACCTGAAATAGCGAGCCTTACGCTCTTCCAGAGCAGCACTAAAGAAAGGATAAACAATCGAAGGAAAATAGCTCTCCAAGCTATAACCAAAGAACAAAGAGCTGTTAAGCTCACATAACTCCTCTATGCTGCATGAGCAAAAACCATAACAACACAGCTGTCAACAACCACCTTCCATTGAGCAAACCCCAACCAAGAGGGACACACCACAAATAGAACCAATAAAATCCTTAAGGATAGGAGCAACTGGGAAGGACGAGATCCAAGAGAGAAAGGACAACCAAAAACAACTGAAAAAACCATCCTAGTCAGCAAACAACAAGGAGAAAGAACATCCAACCATAGCAAGAAGGTCACAAAAACAACATGAGAAAAACTCAGAAAGGAAAAATATCCACAACCATGCAACAATAGCAAACAACCAACTGAATAAACAAAGCAAAAAAAGAAGGTTGTAGAGAGATCTAACCAAAAAAGAGAACCACACCAATCAGAAAACAAGTAGGACCAAACAAACTGCATCTATAGGAAACACCTCTACCAGGATGGAAGAGAAAGAAAACCAAGAAATAAAAAATATAGAAAAATTCCAAAGAATGGAAGGATAGCCCCAACCCATCCAAAGAATGGGAAGAAACCAAATAGGAAAATAAAAGTAGGTTTAGGAGAAGAAATAAATAAAGACCAATCCAGCATAAGAGAAAACCAAAAATATTCAAAACTAAAAACAAGGGGAAAGCCAAATCCCCAAAGGAGGAGAGAATATTAAAAGCTTATAACATAAGGCAAACCAATTTTATCTAGATTCACAAGACTCCTTAAAAGGAAAGGGATGTCATCATTAGAAAGCATTTGCATAGAAGAAGACTTGGTCCCAAATTGGCAAGAAAGTCAACACTAGAATTGGCTTCCCTATAAATATGTGAAATTTTAAAATCTTGGTTAATAAGAAGCCTCATAGTATGCTGAAGTAAATAAAACACTTTAGAATTACAATGAGCATCATAATTCATTAAATCTAAAAGAAGGAGAGCATCAACTTCAAACCAGATCTTATGAAAACCTTGTCATAAAAAAATAGAAATTCCATGATGAAAACCTTTAGAAAGCAACAACACGTAAGGCAAGGCAAAAAAAGCAGAGATAACCTTGCCACTATGATCTCTCAAAATCCCAGCACAACCATAATAGCCATTAGAAATTGAGTCATCATTGTTAACCTTAATGAAGTGATAATTAGATTTAATCTTGCATATAATTTGCTGGGTAGGAGAGACATTACAGGAGGGAAGGTTAATCCCAAAATTGATGGCCATAAACTTGCACCCTTTAAAACTAGAGTAAGTAAGAAGATTAGCTTTGAAAAGAGACATAATTTTATATTAGGCTCTAGCAATAATACGATGATAGTTCATAGGAATATTACAATGCTTAGCATCATTTTTCTCCATCCAAATATACCAAAGAATAGTAGTAGCTAAAACAATTTTAACATCGCCCTTAGAAGTATGAGAGAAACAAGCTTCAAGAAGTTACATAATAGAAAATGAACCATTAAAATGGAAAATATTTAAAATATTATCATAACAATTCCACACTTTAGCAGTAATAGGGCCATTCATCAAAACATGATCCACAATTTCAATGTGATAGCAATAGTAGCATTTAGAAGGGAGATGGAGTCCTTTTTTTTTTCAAAAGAGTAGCATCCATAGGGATATAATGCTTCAGAATGCCCAAGTTAAAACCAAAAATGAAGTAGGGACACAAATATTCCAGATTTTAGTAAAAACCAAGGACTCATGATATTTAAATCTGATGAAGTGCTAAACATCCTTAAATAAAAAATCTCTAGAAGAAGAATTTTTAAAGAGAATTTGGTCGGGTTCGTTAGGGAAAGGACAAATTTTTAGGATTTTGTCAACTATCACATTAGGGACAAGGATATTTAATTAATCCACATCCTAGTTATTGTGAGTAATTAATTGATTAATTAAGCAACACAGTGTAATGAGTATTAAGCAAAGAATCAATAGAGCCTTGCCCCAGCCAATTGTCTTGCCAAAAGAAAGAGGAACCAAAATTGACACCCCGATAAATTAGGTTCTCAGCATTCCATTTGATACTACAAAGTCTTCTCCACACAGGAGAATCCCTAGATTTAAAAGCACAAATGAGGGAATGTTGGACTTGATAATATTTAACATTCATAAACTTAGATGAGTAACTATGGTTATTTCTTAAATTCCACCACATTCTGTAGAAAAATACTTAATAGAATCCTCTAATGTTTTGCAACTCAAGCCACCTTCATTATTAGGACCACAATAGTTGTGCCAACTAGCCCAATATAATCTTTTGGTAAGAGCTAGATCCCCAAAAAAATTTATTAAAGGTCTATTGATCCTTTAATAATAGAATGGTAGGAACAATAGTAGATAAGAGATACGTAAGAGACCAAAGGGTACTTTTGATTAGATAAGTCTAGCACCAAAGGAAAGTAAATGAAACTCCTAAGAGGAGGTTTTCTTATTTATTTTTGAATGACTTCATCAAATAAAGAAGATTTTTTCATTCCTTTATATAAAGGAGTACTTAAATACTTGATAGGGAGAATTTGATGAAAACCCATAATATTCTTGATAACATTGATCTTAGGTGAGGAAATAGAAGAGCTAGTAATAAAAAAAACTTTATTATTAATATTCAAGCCACTCTCCCGCAAAAAAGAGTTAAGAAATTACACATTTTAATATAATGAGTAGAGCCATTAAAATATAATGAAATCATCAAAAGTGAGGTGAGAAATGGGAAACCACCCACTGGTTTGTGTAGGCATTTTACTAAACATCTACTTAATACATCTAGAAAGATATTCCACTAGAGAGAGAAAGGGAGAGGGAGGGTCCCCTTACCCCATGAGAAGAAGAGAAGAAACCATGAACTTCACCATTGAAGAGCAAAGAAAACCAAGAATTATCAATACCATTCTTAATTGGAGCAATAAACTGATTAGAGAATCCAAATAACGCCAAGATTTTATATAGGAAAGCCCAACCAATATTATCATAAGCTTTGGAAATGTCAAGCTTAAAAGCAAGTTTCCACTGAACTTTGGCATTCAAATCATGGATCATCTCTGGGCTAAAAGAACATTATCGAAATGGATTTCCTTTATAAAATTTGGTTTGATTGGGGAGATAATTTTAGAAGCAAGATACTCAACCTTTTAGCCAACATCTTAGAAATAAGTTTATTAAAAAAGAGGAAAGGCTAATTGGCCTAAAATCACTCCAAATTTTAGATTGTCCTTTTAGGAATTAAAATAATGGAGGTGCTACCAAAATATTTGGGAAAGTACTACCCTTAAAGAAATCAAGAACAACTTTAACCAAGTCCTCTTTAATGGTAATCCAACATGTTTGGAAAAGAGGTAGTAAAACCATGGCTAGCCACCGAGTCAGATTCATACTTTGCAAAGTGTTAGCAATTTCATGCTCAGATGGTAAGGAAGAAACCATTTTGTTGTCATCATCAAAAATGAGATTAGGGATAACTTCAGGCAAAGATTCCTCATCATAAGCAAAAATTTTATTAAGAAGCTTTTTATAAAAAGAAATAGCAGAATTAGTAAGCTTCTTTTTATCTGAACACCAAACACCATCATTAGCTTTAATTTTATGAATGTGATTTAGAGCCTTTTTCTTTCTAACCATGGCATGAAGATATTTATTATTACGATCACCATCAGAGATCCATTTAATAGAAGATTTTTTTTGCCAATAGGTCTCCTTCATTTCTTGATAAAATGTTAACCTATTTTTAGCTTGAGCCAATAATTGAATTTTAAAAGGGTCATTAACAACAGCGTCTTCCAAAACTATAACCACATTCTCCATTTCTTTGATATTGACAAAATGGTTCTTGAAATAATGTTTATTCCACCAATTAAGGCAATATTTAAGTCTATCTAATTTGAACCACGATCTCCTCATCCTAAAAATAGAATCATCAGGATGGAGAGGTTCACCCTAGTTACTAGCAACAACATCCAAAAATCTATCATCCATGAGCCACATATTTTGAATGAAAAAGGAGGGGATGAAACATAAAGTTCACAGTGATAAGTAAGGGAGAATGGTCCAAAAGGGTTTTGCTTAAGTGCTCCACAGAAGTACTAGGGAGAAGGTTAATCCACAAATGGTTAAAAAGAACCTGATCTAACTTTTGTCAGAGTCTATAATTATTCCCAGTAAACTAGGACCCAGTAAAGCCAATATCAGAAGATAACAATCAAGGATCATGTTATTAAAATCTTCCATTGAAAATAAGTTTGAAGAATTACCACCAACCCATTTAGAGGAAGAAGATATAGTGTTAAAATCCCCATCCACAAACTAAGGAGCATCAACAGAAGAAGAGAAACTAATAAGATCTTCCCAAAGAAGTTATCAACAATTTCTATTAGAAGAACCATAAACAAATGAAGAAAAAATTCACCAATTATCATAAGTAATTTTAACATTCACAACCTGGGATAAATCATCCAAAATGTTCAGAATAAAAGGACTATTCCAAAAAATCAAAATTCTATTGCATGAATTAGCAAAAATATTACCAAAACCAATCATTCTAGTAATAGAATGAATGTTAGAACGAAGAATAAAGGGTTCCAAGATAGCCAAAAAGGAAATGTTATGAGAATGAAAATTTATAATTCTATTTCTAACAAAGAAGGTACCAATCCATCTCACATTCCAAATTAAGAAAGAAATCATTTATTTGTGGACAGAAGAGCCAGATCTAGTAACTCTGGTAAAGTTAGGAAATTTAGTTTTATGAGTTTTATTTTCTTTCTAAAAATTGTTTGAAATTTATTATTCAAATACACAACATCACCATCAAATAGGAATTGTTCAGGGATATGCTTGAAATAAGGTTGCACATTAAAACCATCATTACAAACCACTTCACCTACTTCAAAATCATTATTATTTTGCAAAATTAGATTAAAAATTAGTTCAACATTAGATGAACAAGCAAGAGAAGAATTAGAATCGTTTAAAGCACAAGTGCCCAAGTCAGGATTGGAAACTTTAACATTAGTTTGCTCACCAATCAAGCCCTCATGAAGGATCACATTTTCTTCAATTATAAGTGGCAAAGAAGCAAGAATAGAATCATTTGAGATAGAATCATCATCCATAATTTTCGAAAACATATTATTGTCCATATTATTACTAATATCACTGTGATTCAAATGGATAGGCTCATCATAATTTACTGCCTTCTTATTAACATGAGTGACATCCAAAGGCTAATTAGGCTTAAGAGCTATAGCATTATCAAAATGAGTAGTGGGAGGATCAAGGTAATGACCCACAACTTTAGGTAAAGAGTTATCCATTGGAACAACTTTCTATAGTTTAATCGAGGGCACCTTAAGAATGAGTTCCAAGTTATTATGCATGGGTTTAGATTTCTTAAGGTGAGGGTGAACCACAAAGCAATCAAAAACACCATGACCATGAATTTTGCAATGGGAACAAAAAACAAAAAAATTCTCAAAATCAACTTTTTGCAAATATCCATAGTTCACTGACCCTAGCCAAATTTTCTTTGGAAATTTTTTAGTTATATCTAACTCAACTAGAATCCAAGCAACAAATGGCCTAGTGTTAGAAGCAATTGCCTGATCAACTTGAAGATGATGACCGAATAATGCACCCACGGTAAAATAACTCATGATTAATGAAATGAACATGCAAATTGGGAAGAGAGATCCAAACTAGAACAATAGGAGATTCCTCATTAATATCAAAATGAGGCATCCATTTCAACAATTGCATCTAACAATTAAAAACAAAATATGAGCATCGAGAGAAAACCCAAGAATAATATAAATCATTTGAAAGTTGAATTAAGAAATGACGGGAATCGATCAATCTAACAGAAAAAATACCATAGAGCTTCAAGCTATGAAAAAACAAATGAATATTCTCCAAAGTTGGATGACACAAAGCAAATTTACCCAACAATGTGAATTGAAAGGGTTTCACAAGCCTTTCCATAATCGAATCAGAACACATTATCGTGGGTACACCTTGAAAGGAGGTAGAGATAAGTTTTAGAGACTCACTAACGTAATTGGCCTTACTAGTAAGAACATCCTTGAAGGATTTTGAAGCTAGCAAAGGGTTTAATCTAGAGACCCCAAGGTGTTAGAAACTTTCACGGGAGTAGCAGAAATCTTCAAATTTCTCCTTGGGGAAGTAGAGAACACAACCATGATCAACAACAACACATGATAAAAGAAGCCAAAAGCCAAGATAAGCCATCAAAATGGAAAACCAACTAAAATGTCCACAGGAAAAGTCACAAAGGAGATGCACCTCCATAGGGGAAATAAAATTTGCCATAGCACCCAAAAAATGGAGGAGAGCAAAGATGGGCTTTAGGGTTTAGGGTTTTAAGATTTATGTTTTGGTGGTTATTTAGGTTTTAGTTTAGGATATTTGATTTACTATTTAGGTTTAGGTTTATGGTTAATTTATTTAGGGTTCAAGGTTATATAGGTTTGTTTTAGGGAGTTTAGGGTTAGGCATGTGGCTCAGTTAGGCCTGTGGCTCAGGTCACTAGGGTTTTAGGTCAGTTTAGGGTTGGTTTAGTTTAGGGCCTAGTCAGATCTGTGATTTAGGTTTCAGTTTAGGGCTAAGGCCTCGGCCCAGATCAGGCTCAGAGCTCAGTGGTCAGGGTTTAAGATTTGGCCTAGTGCTCAGGGTTCAGGTTTAGGAGGATGGTTTAAGGTTTAGGTTTAGGATTGGCCTTAGGCTAGGGCTCAGGGCCTAGATTTAGTGTTTTAAATTAAGCAAACCAGTGGTTTAGTTTATTTAGTTTATTTTATTTATTTTAGTTTTTTATATTTATATTTATTTAGGTTTATTATTTATTTTAGTTGTTTAGTGTTTTTCATTTATGTTTATTTTTTTAATTTAATTTTATTTTTTAGGTTTTTATTTTAGGTTTAAGTTTTGTGGTTTTCTTTTAGGTTTATTTTTTAGGTTTTATTTTAGTTTAGGTTTATTTTAGTTTATTTTAATTTATTTTAGTTTAGGTTTATTTATTTATTTATTCAATTTTATTTATTTTATTTTAGTTTATTTTAGTTTAATTTTATTTTATTTTGTTTGTTTATTTTTAGGTTTAGGTTATTTTTATTTTAAGGTTTATTATTTAAGTTTAGGTTTTTTTTTACTTTTAATTTTTATTTTATTTATTTTATTTTTATTTTCATTTAGTTTTATTTTATTTAGTTTTTATTCAGATTTATTTTATTTTATTTATGTTTAGTTTTTTTTATTTATTTATTTAGTTTATTTCTCACTAGCATATTTATTTTATTTTAGGTTTAAGCTTCTTTAGTTTAGTTTTAATTTTATTTTATTATTTTATTTTTCTAGTTTTCAACTTATTTTATTAGGTTTTATTTCTATGTTTATTTTAGGTTTTGTGGTTTAGAGTTTATGGTTTTAGGTATGCAGGGTTATGATTTTTGGCTAGGGTTTAGGGCATTTGGCCCAGGGAGTGGGTCAGAGTGGGCCTGTCAGGTTGTGCCTAGGGCCCTAGGGGCATCAGTAGCCCAGGATCAGCAGGGCTAGCCAGCCTTGGCGGCCAGGCCTGGTGGCTCAGGCTCAGCCTTGTATTAGAGCCCAGGCCAGGTCAGTGCTCAGCCAGGCCTGTGGGCCCAGCTCAGCCTGGCCCAGTTTGGCCTGGGCCTGGGTTGGCCCAGGTCAGTCTAAGGGTCACTCATGATAGGCCCAGGGCCTCAGGCCTCAGGATCTCTGGCCCAGTGGCCCAGATCAGTGGGTCTCTGTCCCAAGATCAGATCTTGGCCCAGTAATTCACTCAGCCCAGGGTTTGCGGCCCATGCCTGGTGGCCTGGCTGTTTGGGCCCAGTGGCCAGGCCCAGGGCCTGGCCCAGGCTCAGTATCAGGGCTTTCATGGCCTGGCCCAGGCCCAGTGGCCCATGGCCAGGGGCCTAGGGCTCAGGCCCAGGGCCTTTTAGGGGGTCACTCAGGCAAGAGTTTAGGGCCCATGGTCTTCCAGGCCCAGTGGCTAGCCTGTGGCCTGTATAGGCCCAGGCTCAGTCCTGGCCCATGGTTGGCCTAGGGTCAGGGTCTTGTTTAGTTGTATTTTAGGGTTTAGTTTTAGGTTAGTGTCATTTAGGGTTTGGTTTGTGGTTTTTATTTTTTATTTTAATTGATAATTATTTTATCCTGGTTTGGGTTTATAATTAGTTTTAGGGTTTGTACTAGTTTAGGGTTTTACATCCAATGATTAGGTTTTAAAAAAAAGTAAACCCAGTTTAGGTTTAGTTTTGTAGTTTATTTTCTATTTATTTTACTTTATTTTATTTATTATTCTTGTTTATTAGGTTTTTATTTTATTTTTTTAGGTTTAAGTTTTAGTTTCATTTTAAGTTTATTTTAGGTTTATTTTTATTTTAGGTTTATTTTTTTTTATTTTAGTTTTTTTTATTTATTTAGTTTAGGGTTTAGTTTTATTTTAGGTTTACATTTAGTTTTATATATTTTAGTTTTATTTTATATTTGTTTATTTTTTATTTTTTTTTAAGTTTTTATAGTTTAGGGTTTTTATTTTAAGGTTTAATTTTTAGGGTTAGGTTTTATTTTTATTAATTTTATTTTATTTTTTTATTTTATTTTATTTTATTTTACATTTAGTTTTATTTTATTTAGTTTTTTAATTTAGATTTATTTTTATTTTAGTTTAGTTTATTTATTTTATTTTATCTTTATCTACTATCATTTATTTTATTTAGGTTTAAGTTAGTTAGTTTTTTAATTTTATTTTATCTTTATTTTAGGTTTAGGTTTTATTTAGCTAGTTTTAGTTTAATCCTTTTGTGTTTAGTGGTAGCCTTGGGCATAAGGTCTGGCCCAGGATCTATGATCTATGGCTCAGTGGCCTTAGGGTCAGTGGCTCAGGGCTCATGTTCTTGCCCAGGACTCCAGGATCCATGGTTAGTGTCCCAGGGCTCAGGGCCTGCTGGCCCAGCCTGGGGTGGGCACCAGTGGCCTTTAGCAGGCTCAGGCCCAGGCAGGTGGCCTGTGGCCTGTGGATCTTAAGCCCAGGGTTAGGGTCAGCTCAGGCCTCAGGGCCTGTGAACCCAGGTCAGGGTCCGCCCCAGAGCCTTGTGGCTCAGTGGCCTTGGCTCAGGTCACAGGGTCAGTTAGTTTAGGGTCTAGATCTTGCCCAGGGTCATGGCCTAGCCAGTTTAGGCCCAGGGCCCAGGGCCTGTCTAGGGTCACCCAGAGCCCAGCGCCAGGGTCAGTGAAGTTTCAGCTCTCAGCTGGTTTTGATGCCAGTAGTGGCTCAGGCCATAGTTTAGGTCCAGGTCTGGGAGTTTAAGACAGGGCCCAGGATCAGGGTTTTAGGGCTTGAATTTAGGTTAGCTCAGTTTTAGGGTTTTTGGGTTTAGTGGTTTAGTCAGGTTTCAGGCCTGTTCAGGCCTGGGTGGCTCAGTTTAGTCAGGGTTAGATCAGGGTTTTTAATCTTTTATTCTTGATTTTATCTTTAGTCATAGTTTAGGTAGGTTTTTTGGCCTGGAGTTATGGTAGTTGGTAGGGTAGGTTTAGGTGATTTAGGACTATTTTTTAAGGTTTTTTTTAAAACTAAGCAAACCCTAGTTTAGGTTTATTTAGTTTATTAAGATTATTTTATTTATTTTAATTATATATATTTATTTTTATGTTTAGGTTTATATTTTATTTTCTAGGTTTAGGTTTTAGGTTTTCATTTTAAGTTTATTTTTGTTTTATTTTTGTTTAGTTAATTTTAGTTTATTTTTTTTTATTTAGTTTTGGGTTTAGTTTAGTTTATTTTAGGTTTATGTTATTTTATTTATTTTAGTTTATTTATTTTATTTTATTTTATTTTATTTTTTTTATTTTGTGTGTGTGGTTTTTATTTTAAGGTTTATCTTTTAGTTTATGTTTTATTTAATTTTTATTTTATTTTGTTTAAATTTATTTTATTTTATTTTAGTTTTAGTTTTTTTATTTTATTTTTTTTATTCTTAGATTTATTTATTTTTTAGTTAGTTTAGTTTTATTTTATTTTATTTTAGTTTATTTCACTAGTTTATTTTATTTTATTCTTTAGGTTTAAGCCTTAGTTAGTTTAAATTTTATTATTTTATTTATCTAGGTTTTCAGGTTTTATTCATTAGGTTTTGTGTTTTGTGGGTTTCTTTAGGGTTTGCTGATCTGGGTTTGGTTTTAGGTTTATGGTGTCATGGTTTAGGTTGAGGCTCAGGTTTATGGCTGTGGTTGTGGCTAGGGTTTTGTGGCTAGGCTCAGGTGGGGTTTTGGGTCCTATATCTTGTGGCTCAGGTTAACTAGGATTTTAGTGGTCCAGCCTGCAGGCTCTGGGGCTCAGGCCTAAGATCCAGTTTAGCCAAAAGCCCAGATCAGGGCCTGAGCCCAGGGCCTATACCCAGGCCCAAGTCAGCTCAGTGGCTCAGGGGCCCAGTCAGCAGTGGCCTAGGCCTAATCCTGGGCCTGGCTCAGGCCCAGGTCACCCTGGCCTTTACCTCAGCCTGCTGTTCTTTAAGCTCATGGTCATGGCTAGGGCAGCCACCACTCCAGGGCCTGAGATCTGGCCCAAGGCCCAGCCTGATCTGGCCTGGGGCCTGCCCAGTGGCCTGGGGTGAGCCAGGTAAAGCCTGTGGCCAAGCCCAGACTCAGGCATAGTTATGGTCAGTGGGTCAGGCCAGGGGCCCAGGCCTGGGTGGCCCAGGCCTGTTTAGTCAGCCTGTAGCCTTGTATCTTTTGGCCAGGCCTGGTGGCCTGTGGCTCCAGTCAGGTTTAGGCTCAGGCCTCAGTAGGCACAGCTCAGTGGTTAGGGCCTAGGTCAGGCTCAGGGTCTGTAGGTCAGTAGAAGTTTAGGACTGGGTCTTATCTTTATTTTATCTAATTTATTTTTTATTTAGATGGTTTGTGGTTTAGTTTAGTTTGGGTTTTGGGCTCAGGATCCAGAGTTTAGGTTTGGTTTTAGTGATCAGAGCTTTTTTAAAAAAAACAACATATAAAGTTTATTTTAGTGTTTTATTTTATTTATTTATTTTACCACTTATTTTATTTAGTTTTAGTTTATTTTATTTTAGTTTATTTATTTTAGTTTAGGTTTATTTAAGTTTAATTTTTAGGTTTAAGTTTAAGTTTATGTTTATTTTTTAGTTTAATTTTATTTTTATTTTATTTTTTAGGTTAAGATTATTTTATTTTTAGGTTAATGTTTAGGTTTTTATTTTATTTTTTTTAAGTTTAGTTTTTATGTTTTTATTTTAGGTTTTTTTTAGGTTTAAATTTTTAGTTTAAGTTTAGGTTTATTTTTAGTTTAGTTTATTTTATTTAGTTTAGGCTTACGTTTAGGTTTATTTTATTTTTGGTTTAGGTTTAGGTTTTATTTAATTTAGCTTAGTTTATATTAGTGTATGTTTTGGTTTATTTTATTTTTATTAATGGTTTAGTTTTTTTTAGTTTAGGGTTTAGGTTTTCTTTTTTTTTTAGGTTTATTTTTAGTTTTTTTAACCGAGAACAAATTCAGATTCAAAATTTCTTCTTTTTGATTTCATCAACCAATTAACACACCAAGTTTTCTAAGAGACAAATGATGACATAGATCAAAAATGAGCACACATAGAACAAATCAAAAAATCTACATAACCAGAACCATCTCTGCTATAAAGACATAGTTCCATAAGCAGCAAATCGAATGGTCTTCTTAGTTTCTCCAGCTCCCATCAACCACCTTCTCTGACTAGCTGGATCAACCATCATATCCTGACATTCCCTCCGCCACCAACACCTTTAACCTCTTCGCTTCCTCCCGCCTCCATATCCATCACTCACCACCACCTCCATATCCACCAAGACCTCCAGATCCCCAAACCATCAGATAATGGTCAGCTTCACCTCCACCTCCAGATCTAGATTGAGCCGGTTGATGGTGATGTTCCGCCATCAAGGTTCTGCACCCTAAGATTTTGGTTTATGTTTAGGTTATTAGGTTTTAGTGTTTTAGATTTTTTTTAATTTATTTAGTTACTTGTTTAGTTTGTGGGGTTTGGGTAGGTTTAGGATGGATTTATGGTTTAGGTTAGATTTAATGTTTAGGGTTTAGGTTTTAGGTTTAGGGTTTGGGATTATTCTTTAGTTTTTTGGGGTTTGAGGTTTAGGTTGTGGTTAGGTTCAGGTTTACAGCAGGTTATATGTGTTTAATGTTTAGGTTTAGCTTTAGGGTTTAGGATTTAGAGTTTAAGTTTTATAAATTAAAAGTAGGTTTAGATTTATTTAGTATCCTTAGTTTATTTTTATTTATTTTAATCTTTTTATTTTATTTTATTTAAGTTTATTGTTTAGTTTTACTTAGTTTATTTTATTTATTTTAGGTTTATTTATTTTAATTTCTATTTTGGTTTTCTTTAGGTTTAGTTTATTTTTTTAGTTGAGTTTTATTTTATTTTAATTTTAGGGTTTAGGTTTTATTTTTATTTTAGGTCTTGGTTTTATTTTCTTTATTTAGGTTTAAGTTTTAAGTTTTTATTTTAGTTTTTTTATGTTTTATTTTTTTAGTTTATGTTTAGTTTAATTTTAGTTTATTTTATTTTATTTAGTTTAGATTTAATTAATTAGGTTTAGGTTTAGGTTTTATTTATTTTAGTTTATTTTAGTTTAGGTTTAGGTTTATTTTATTTTTATTTTAGCTTAGGTTTTTTTCTTAGTTTAAGGTTTAGGTTTTATTTTTTATTTATTTTTATGTTTTTTTTAGGTTTAGGTTTATATTTAGTTTTTATTTATTTTATTTTAGGTTTATTTTATTTTTATTTTATTTTTAGTTTTTATTTTATTTAGGGTTTTTATTCCTAGGATTATTTTATCTTTAATTTATTTTAGATTTATTTATTTTTTCATTTTTATTATTTTATTTTATTTTGTTTAGCAGTTTAGTTTAAGTTTTTTATTTTATTTTATTTGTTTTATCTTATTTAGGTTTATTTTATTTTATTTTATTTCATTTTAATGTTTTATTAGTTTAGCTGTTTTTATTTTTCTGGGTTTTGTGGTTTAGGTTTGGCTCAAGGCTAGGTTTACCAGGTTTTGGGGTTTGGGGGAGCTCAGGTTTTGTGGCTCAGCCTCAGGGAGGCCAGGGTTTAGGCCTAGCTGCTTTGTGGCTGAGTTTTTAGGTTTTGGATTTTGGGATTTTAGTTTTGTGGTTTCTGTTTGTAGGCAAAGTTAATGAGTTTAGGGCACAAGCCTGTGGGTCAGAGGGCAGCATGGCTCTAGGTGGGGGTTTTAGACTGTGGCCTACTGGGAGCTTTGGACTCAGTTTCAGGGCTGTATGTCTGGAGTCAGTGCCAGGAGATCTGTCAGGATTAGATTTGGGCTCAGCCTGAGGTTTTAGGGTCTGGGCTCAAAGCTCATGGCCTAGTGAACAGGTTTAGGCAAGTTTGTCAGTTTAGAGCCAGGTTTTATGGCTAGGGTTTAACCCAGTGTGGCCTAGGGTTTATTTAACATTTAAGACTTCAATGCTGGTTTGGCTCAGTTAGGGGTTGTGGAGTCAGATCCGTGACTGTGTGGCTCAGGGTTTTAGATTTAGGTTTGTGGTTTTAGTTTTTTTTAAGAATTAAGCAAACCAACATTTAGGTTTATTTAGTTTATTTTATTTTATTTTGTTTTATTTTTTATTTCATTTTTTATTTTTATTTTTTATTTTATCTTTTATTATGTTTTAGATTATTTATTTTTGGTCTTTTATTTTAGTTTTTTATTGTAGTTTATTTTTAAGTTTGGTTTTATGCTTATTTTAGTTTAGTTTTATTTTCATTTTATTTTTTAGTTTTATGTTTGATTTTTTATTTTTAGGTTTAGGTTTAGGTTTTTATTTTATTTTAGGTTTATTTTTAGGTCTTATTTTTTAGTTTAGGTTTAGGTTTATTTTTAGTTTATTTTTTATTTTAGTTGTTTCAATTTAGTTTTTTAGGTTTGTGTTTAGTGGTTTTATGTTTTAGGGTTTTAGGCTAGGGGTTTGATTTAAGATTTAGTGGTTTTGTGGTTTGGATTTAAGGTTGTAGGCTCATGTTGCAGTTTAGGGTTAGTTTTAGTCCTGTGGTTTAGGGTTATATTTTAGGATTTGTTTAGGGTTTAGTTTGGGTTTAGAGTTTTTTTAAATTAAGTAAACCAGTTTTATGTTTAGTTTGTTTTATTTAATTTATTTTTTTATCTTTGTAATTTATTTTATTTTTTTTATTTATGTTTAATTTTTTTTATTTTGTTTAATATATTTTATTTTAGGTTAATTTATTTAGTTTAGGTTTTTATTGTAGTTTATTTTTTAGGTTTTATGTTTATTTTCTAGATTAGTTTTATTTTATTTTATTCTTGCTTAGGTTTTATTTTTATTTTAAAGTTTAGGTTTAGTTTTTATTTTATGTTTTTAGGTTTAACTTTAGGTTTTTATTTTAGGTTTATTTTAGGTTTTAATTTTAGTTTAGTTTATTTTGTTTATTTTATTTTATTTAGTTTAGGGTTTAGGTTTAGTTTATTTTAGGTTTAGGTTTTATTTTTTTTCTTTTAGTTTATTTTGTTTTTTTTATTTATTTTAGTTTTTATTTTAAGTTTATTTTAGTTTATTTAGTTTTATTTTTAAGTTTTATTTTAGTTTTATTTTATTTTATTTTAGGATTATTTTATTTTATTTTACATTTGGCCTTTATTTTATTTAGGTTTCATTTTAGGTTTATCTCTATTTTTAGTTTAGTTTACATTTTATTAATTTAATTTTTAGCTTATTTTTTAGTTTGCTTTAGGTTTTAGTTTAGGTTTTATTTTTTTATTTTATTTTAGGTTTAGCTTTGGATTTATTTAATTTTTCTGGTTTTAATTAGCCTGGCCTAGGTTTTGTACTTTTCAGGGCTTGGGTTTGTATTTTTTGTGGTTTTGGCCTAGTGTTTCAGGTGCAAAGCCATGGGTTTAGATCAGCCTACTTAGGGTTAAAAGTTTAGCCTAGCCACAGGGTCTGTTTTAAAAAATTAATCATGGTTAGTTTTTGGCCTTTAGTGGCTCAGGTCAGTCTTGAGCCAGGTTGCTCAGGGTTTTATGACTTTAGGTTTGTTCATAAGTTTGCAGGTCAGTGCCTGGGGCTCAGGTAGGGTCTGAGCCTAGATTTAGTGTTTAGGTTTCTTACCATGTAAACCCAAGTCCTGGCTCAGTTTTAGGCTAGTTTAGGTTTAGGGCAAAAGTTTTATTTATTTATTTTATTTTATTTGCCTTTTAGAGTATGTTTTTGTTGTTTAGTTTGCAGGTTTTAGGTAGGGTTTAGGATCTTGCCTTTTAAATTACAAACCGACAGTTTAGATTTATTTAAGACATTTTATTTTATTATTTTAGTTTACTTTATTTTTTATTTTGGTTTTTTTTTTTATTTTATTTAGTTTATTTATTTATTTATTTATTTATTATTTTTGTTTTGGTTTATTTTAGGTTTAGGTTTTAGGTTTATTTATTTTTTTAGTTGAGTTTTATTTTTATTTAATTTAGGTTTTGTTTATTTTATTTTAGGTTTATAGGGTTTTATTTATTTAGGTTTTGGGTTTATTTTAGGTTTATTTTAGGTTTTATTTTAGTTTATGTTTAGGTTTAATTTTAGTTTATTTTATTTTATTTTATTTAGGTTTAGGTTTAGTTTAGTTTATTAGATTTAGGTTTTATTTATCTAATTTAGGTTTAGTTTACTTTATTTTGATTTTAGTTAATGTGTCTTAGTTTAGGGTTTAGGTTTATATTATTTATTTTAGGTTTATTTTATTTAGGTTTTATTTTGATTTTATTTTAGGTTTAATTTATGTTTAGTTTATTTTATTTAGGTTTTATTCCAGGTTTAAGTTTAGGTTTTATTTTATTTTTTAGGCTTTATTTATTTTATTCTTTATTTATTTAGTTTAGGTTTTAGGTTTCTTTAGGTTTGTGGTTTAGGTTTTAAAAGCTATGGTCTGGTCTAGGGTTTAGGGTTTAGTCAGTGGCCTAAAGCTTGGGCCTAGGTGTAGACTTTAGGTTTAGAGTCTAGTGTCTGGTTTTGGCTCTTTAACCAAAAGGACTGAGGGCTTAGTTAGTAGTTAGTATTTTAATATTAGGTTTTAGTCTATTATGATTTATTTGTCATTTGTTTAGGGTAAGTTTAGCTTATTTTATTATTATTATTATTATTATTATTATTATTATTATTACTATTATTTTTTTTATTTATCTGGTTTAGGCCTATTATTATTATTGTCATTTTAGTGTTTTTAGTCTTTTTAGTTTGCTTTATTTTACTTTAGTTTTTGGGGCAGTTTAGTTAGGTTTTTGTTGTTTAGTTTTAGGTTATTTTAGTCATATTATTATTTAGTTTTTTTTTGGGGTCCTTAGTTTAGTTTTATAGGGTCTTGTGCTCTACTTTGTTTAGTTTTAGTTTTAGTTTAGTTATTATGGTCATTGGATTTTAGTCTTTGGCCTAGTTTTATTATTTATTATTACACATTATTAGTCTTATTAGTTTATTATTTTTTATTATCATTATTATTATTATTATTATTCTTTGTAAGTTATTTATTTATTATATTTTATGGTTTTAGTTAGTTTTTAGTTTTATTATTTTTATTAGTTTTAGTTTTAGTTTTATTATTAATTTTATTATTTATTTATTTAGTTTATTAGTTTTAGTTAGTTTTATTATTAGTTCTTAGTTTTTTATTATTATTATTATTATTCTTATTATTCTTATTATTATTATAGTTTAGTTTTGTTTTATTAAGTTTGGAGTTTATGGTTTAGGGTTAGCTTAGGGTTTAGGTTGGACAGGTTTAGGTTTTAGTTGGTTTGTATTTTTGGTTTAGGTTTTAGGTTGTGGTTTGGGTTTGTTTTGGGATTTAAGGTTTAGGTTTTGATTTGTGGTGGGTTTAAGTATGGTTTATGGTTTAGGTTATAGGTTTAGGGTTTGGGGTTTAGGATTTAGGTTTAGGGTTTAGGCATTTTATTTAAATTAGGATTACTTTTCTTACTAGCATACTGCAACCTAAAGGCAACCCTTGGGCTAGTGACAGAGACTATCCATTTGGATTTTAAATTTGAGATAGGTCCCGACATAGATTCTTCTCGTGGGTCCATCACACACCGACATGGTCTATAAATAAATCTATCAAATTTGACCTAGCTCACATCCCCAACAGATATTCCCTCAATTCAAAATCAAACTAAACCAAACAAACCATATCAAATCACATGAATTTAAGATAAAATTAACCCCACATCGTGAGTTGACATAAGTCCCTGATTCACTCAAGAGTCACTCTAAGATAGGGATTTGTTGTGCATCCAACAGGTCACCCTAGTGGTTGCTCCTCGCTTTAGAAGATATAAGTTCACTATGACTTCTTCCTAGTACAACCGTTCCACACCGAAAGGAAACCCCTTAGGTTGGCTAGCTCATCCCCACAGCCGGTAGACTATCTCTTTGGATTTGCAAACTTGAGATAGGTCAAGGCTGATATAGACCCTCTCGTCCATTGCACACATGGTGTCCATACATTAACTCAGATTAAATCAAACCTAATCTGATTTTCACTTGTGGAGTTAAATTACACCCTTCTCCCTAGTATAGCCCTAAATCATATATAAACAAGTTAAGCAAAAAAATTAAATTCAAAACCAACCTCCCTAGTGGAGCCAAATTAAACCAACTCTCCCAAAAGAGTCTAAATCAAAGAAATCCAACCAAACTCTTATTCCTAGTGGATACATCCACAAATAAATCTATGAAATCAAACTCAAATCCTAATCACCGATACTAACCTACTTCCCTAGTGGAAGGTTCATATACCCATCCCCAGACTGAGCCCATATCTCTAGTAGATATGCCTTTACATCAATTAAAACAAAACAAATTAAAATCGATTTGATCATAATCCCTGGTGGATTATAGATTTTTATCCTCAACGTATCTTCTTCCCACAAATCATATAATCAAATCAAATTCAAACCTTATCCCCAACATATTTTCTTCTTCTATGCCCTCGACATAGACCCCTCACATGTCATGTCCAATGCATGTGTGATCCCTAGTGGATTTGCCTCCATGTCCTTGACATGGAATACTCATCAAATCTTATTTCTTCTCTTATGCACACCTTTAATACTTCAACCAAAAGCCTAACAATGTATTCATTCAAATTACATCATCTTAACATTGTAATCAACATTTTATGATATGTGTTATTGCAAGCTCAAACTAACTATTCAATATCATGCTAAACATATTATAGTGTGAATTAGCACACTATATTATATTATAATATATGATGTCATTTTATCATTTGCTATAATATAATATTTTTTCTACCATAAGGCTCATTAAAATCTTTTAAAAGGAAAAAAAACAAAATTTTCTCAAAATATGAAATGTATTCATTTTGGATGTAAAATTGTTGTTTTTCTATTAGAAATGGTACAAAATAGCAAAATATTTGGTGTTGCTTCTTGGTGTGTGCCATGAATTTGGCCAAATTCATCAATCTCAACCTTCAAATTAAAATTTTGTGAGTTTTGACCCAATGTATTATAACTAAAGTAAAACATACTAAAATGTACAATAACATTTAATAACAAACCATGAAATTCATATATATGTGAAGTTATATTGTTATGTACATTATATTTTAATATGCATTCATATAATATATTATATTACATTACACCTTAAAATGAATAACTTTAAGCAAAAAAAATTACAAAATTTGGTTGAAAATGAACATTTATTTTGGATGAAAAATTCCATTTTTTCGATTAAAAGACACACCATAGCACACCCCCAATGATGCTCCCTAAAGCTTACCTTAAATTTAGCCAAATCCCATCATCTCAACCTATAAATCAAGATTTTTTATAAATTATACTTAGTACAAACTCTTCTACATCATGTTATAAGAAAGTAAAATAAGAAAAACAACAAGTACTAATACACAGTAGTATGCTATAATGTATGATGCTACACTATGTTATGGCATCCTATATTATAATACACTATAACATATTATATTATATTATATTGCATATCAAATCAAAAGGGATTGCTTAAGATAAAAAAATCATAAAATTAGTCTAAAAAATAAAAAAATTATATATTTTAGTTGTATCACTTACATATTTTTAATTGGGACAATATATTATGATGTCAGGCTCTACCTATTATGAATTTGGCCAAATTCCAACATTTTAAAGTCTAAACCAACATTTTTTTAAATAATGCTAGTGCAGGCTTGATTCTATGATTGTAAAATACTAAAATAATTTAAAATATGTAAAACAATATATTATGATATATGTTGTTAGACTATGCAACAACATATAATATTTATTTTGAACATAAAATCTTACTTTTAAGACTACAAGTGGCGTTGCACACCTTTGGTACTACAACCTAATTCCCACTTCAAATTTAATAAATTTCATCATCTGCTTTTCTAAATCAATATTTTTATGATTTATATTAATATAGACTATAGGTAACAATATCATAATATACTAAAACATTTCAAAACATTTTATAATAATGAAAAACACATCACTACATGATCAAACATATGATGCTACATTATACTATAATATATAGTATTATAATGTGATTTAGGTTTAGGGTTTGGGGTATTCAAATCTCTAATAGTTATGGTAAAGTATCTTGAAGACATTTTCTTTAGCTACCATAAATATGTTAGGATTTGGTCATTCTTTATATCTACTAATAATGACATCTTTATTCAAGGTTTAGGGTTGAGGGTTTAGGGTTAGGGTTAGTTTAGAGTTTAGGTTTGTGGGGTGGGTAGGGGTTTGGTTTAGGGTTTAGGGTTTAGGGTTGTAAGGTTTAGGGTTTACGGTTTATGGTTCTAGGGTTTAGGGTTTACGGATTTAGGGTTTAGGGTTTAGGGTTTAGGGTTTAGGGTTTAGGGTTTAGGGTTTAGGGTTTACATTTTAGGTTTAAGGTTTATGTTTTAATTTAGGGTTTAAGGTTTTTTTTTAGAGAGAACAAATTTAGAATCAACATTTCTTATTTTTGATTTCATCAACTAAGAGCCATCCCAAGTTTTCTAAGACACAAGCGACGACATAGATAAAAAATGAGCACCCATAGAGCAAATTAAAAACCATTGATATGTTGAATAGTCTCTTCTGTAAAGACACAGTTTCTCTAGCTCCTATCAAACCACCCCGACCTTTTGAGTAGCAGGATTTGGCATCATATCCCCAACTCCCTCCGCCACCACCACGGCTATAACCTCTATCGCTCCTCCCTCCACCACAACCAGCACTCTTTCGACCACCACCTCCATATCCACCAACACCTCCAGATCCTCCACCACCATTGCGATAACTTTCACCTTCGCCTTTGCTTCCACCACTAGATTTAGACTGAGCCTAGTTGACGGTGATGTTCATGTCAAGTTCTTCCCATTCTTAGAGTTTAGGTTAGTGTTTAGGGTTAGTTTTAGGATTTGGGTTTAGTTTAGGGTTGTGGTTTTAGGTTTGGGTTTAAAGTTATTTAGGGTTTAGGGTTTTAGGGTTTAGGTTTGAAGTTTAGTTTAGGGTTTTAGTGTTTGGGGTTTAGGGTTTAAGGTTTGGGGATTTAGGGTTTAGGGTTTTTTTATTAAGTAAATCGATAGATTTAAGTTTATTTATTTTATTTTCTATTTATTTGAGTTTAATTTATGTTTTATTTTTATTTAGGTTTATTTTTATTTTTATTTAGTTTAGTTTATTTATTTTAAGTTTTATATTTTAGTTTATTTTTAGGTTTAAGTATATTTTTAAATTGAGGGTTTATTTTTAGGTTTAGGTTTTATTTTATTTTATTTTAGGTTTTTTAGGTTTTTATTTTATTTATTTTAGGTTTATTTTTTTTATTTTATGTTTAGATGTATTTTAGTTTATTTTATTTTATTCAATTTTTTAGGATTAGTTTAATTTAGGTTTAGGTTTAGGTTTTATTTTAGTTTAGTTTAGTTTATTTTAGTTTAGGTTATTTTATTTTAATTTAAGTTTAGGTTTTTTTTTAGTTTAGGTTTATTTTTTTATTTATTTTATGTTTTATTTTTTAAGTTTATTTTAGGATTTAGATTTTATTTATTTTATTTTATTTTATTTTAGGTTTTATTTTTATTTTAGGTTTTTTTTATTTATTTTTAGGTTTTATTTTTTTTATTTTAGTTTAGGTTTTATTTATTTTATTTTAGTTTAATTTTATTTTTAATTTTATTTTCTTTTAGCTTTTTAGGTTTAGATTAGGTTTTAGTTTATGTTTAGTTTTATTTTATTTTTTAGGTTTTTTATTTATTTATTTTTTTTTATTTATTTTGGTTTTAGGTTTTTTTAGTTTATGGTTTAAGGTTTAGGTTTGTGGTTTAGGGTTGTGGTTTATGGTTTAGGTTTAGGTTTGGGGTTTAGGGGTTTTTGTGGTTTTAGGTTTAGGGTTTAAGTTCTAGTTTAGGGTTTAGGTTTTTTTTAGAGAACAAATTCATCATTTCTTCTTTTCAATTCATCAACCAAGTACCCCAAGTTTTCTAAGACACAAGTGATGACATAGATAAAATGAGCACCCATAGAAAATGAATAACCTAGATAAGTAAAATTGTCTCTCTATAAAGACACGGTTCCATAAGTAGATCGATAATTGTTTAGTTTCTATCAACCACCCCACCTTGAGTAGGGATTCGCCATCATATTTTTTTGATCTCTCCTCCGCCACCACCCAGTAACCTCTATCACTCCTCGCCTCTATAACCACCACCACTACTACTCATATCCACCAGCCTCTAGATCCCCACCACCACTATGCACCACACCCCACCTCACCGCTATCTACACTGAAGCCTAGTTGATGGTGATGTTCCCCACCCATGGTTTAGGTTTTGTTTATGTAGGTTTAGGATTTGTAGTAGGTTTGTGGTTTAGGGTTTAGGTTTGTGGTTTATAGGTTGGAGGTTTAGGGTTTTGGGTTTGTAAGTGGATTTAGTGTAGGGTTTAGTGATTTAGGGTGTAGTTTTTTTTTCTTTAAATCGATAAGTTTAGGTTTATTTAGTATATTTATCTATTTATTTGAGTTTATTTTATTTTTGTTTTATTTAAGTTATTTTTTTATTATTATTTCATTTAGTTTATTTTTATTTATTTATTTATTTTCATTTAGGTTTTTATTTTAGTTTATTTTTTAGGTTTATTTTTAGTTTTATTTTTATTTTATTTTATATTTTAGGTTTAATTTTTTTTTTTAGGTTTAGGTTAGGTTTTATTTTATTTTTTTAGGTTTAGAGTTTTTTATTTATATTTTAGGCTTTACATTTTATTTTAAGTTTAGTTTTATTTTTAGTTTATTTTATTTTATTTAGTTTAGGTTTAGTTTATTTTAGTTTAATTTAAGGATTTATTAATTTTTGATTAGGTTTAGGTTTATTTTTATTTTATTTTATTTTGGTTTAGGTTTTTTTAATTTAGGGTTTAGGTTTTAATTTTTATTTATTTTTTGGTTTAATTTTAGGTTAGTTTTTTAGATTTAGGTTTTTATTTAGTTTTTATTTTATTTTATTAGGCTTATTTTAATTTTATTTTAGGTTTCATTTTTATTTTATTTAGGATTTAAATTTTTTAGTTTAGTTTAGGTTTTTATTTATTTTATTTTAGTTTAGTTTTTATTTTTATTTATAATTTTCCTTTAGGTTTAAGCTTAGGTTTTAGTTTAAGTTTTTATTTTATTTTATTTTATTATTTTAATTTAGTTTAGGTCTTGTTATTTATTTTATTTTTTTGGTTTTATTTAGTTCAGGTTTAGGTTTTTAGCTTTTTAGTGTTTAGGGTTGAAAGTTTAGGGCTTAGGGTTTAAGTTTTAGTTTATGGTTTAGGATTTAACGTTTAATGTTTCTTTTCGATTTCATGAACCAAGTAGCACCGCAAGTTTTCCAAGACACAAGTGATGACATTGATAAAAAATGAGCCCCCATAGAGCTAATCAAAAACTCTAGATAACCAGAACCTTCTCTATTGTAAAGACACAATTCCATAAGCCACAGATCAGATCTACCGTTGTTTAATTTCTTCAGTTCCCATCAAAACTACCCCCGCCTCTCTAGTAGCGGGATCCGCCATCATATCCTCGATCTCTTCCTCTGCCACCACCACGGCTGTAACCTCCGTTGTTCCTCCCACCTCCATAACCACCATAGCTCTGACTACCACCTTCATATCCACCAGCACTTCTAGATCCCCCACCACCACTAGGATAACTGCCACCACCGCCTTCACCTCCATCGCTGATTGGGATTGAGCAATTGATGTGATGTTCCAAGATGAAGGTTCTGCCCATTCTTAGGGTTTAGGGTTTATGTTTAGTTTAGCATTTAGGGTTTAGGGTTGTAAGTTTTAGGTTTGTGGGTTTAGGTTTAGTTGTGGGTTTTAGGTTTATGGTTTGGTTTTAGGTTTTAGGGTTTATGGTTTGGTTTTTAGTTTTAGGGTTTATTTTAGGGTAGGTTTGTTTAGGTTTAGTTTAGGGTGTGGGTTTAGGGTTTGGGGTTTAGGTTTAGGTTTAGTGTTTAGGATTTAGTGTTTAGGTTTTGTTTAAAAACAAATTAAGTAAACCCGTAGGTTTATGTTTATTTAGTTTATTTCTTATTAATTTGAGTTTATATTATTTTTTATTTTTATTTAAGTTTGCTTTTTATTTTTATTTATTTTTTATTTATTTATTTTAGTTTTTTATTTTAGTTTTTTTTTTAGGTTTAAGTTAATTTTTTAATGAGTTATATTTTTTTATTTTATTTTAGGTTTAGGTTTTATTTTTTTATTTTAAGTTTAGGTTTAGGTTTTATTTTATTGTTTAGGTTTAGGTTTTAGGTTTTATTTTAAGTTTATTTTAGGTTTTATTTTTTAGTTTGGTTTAGGCTTATTTTTTAGTTTTATTTTATTTTATTTAGTTTAGGTTTAGGTTTAGTTTAGTTTATTTAGGTTTAGGTTTAGGATTTATTTATTTTAGTTTAATTTAATTTAATGTAGTTTAGGTTTATTTTATCTTGTTTATTTTATATTTTATTTTAGGTTTTTTTTTTTTTTAGGGTTGGTTTTCTTTTTATTTTGGTTTTATTTTAGGTTTACTTTTTTTAATTTTAGGTTTTATTAGTTTTATTTTATTTTATTTTAGGTTTATTTTATTTTATTTTAAGTTTAGTATTTACTTTATTTATGTTTTTTATTTTTTTAGTTTAGTTTAGGTTTTTATTTATTTTATTTTAGTTTAATTTTAATTTTAATTTTTATTTTATTTTCTTTTTTGGTTTAAGTTTAGGTTTAGGTTTAAATTTTAGTTAATTTTTTAATTTTGTTATATTTTTTATTTTATTTTTTATTTTTATTTAGTTTAGTTTTAGGTTTTTAGGTTTTTAGGTTTTTAGCTTTTTATGGTTTATGGTTTAGGGTTTAGGGTTTGTGGGTTTAGGTTTAGGTTTTAAGTTTAGGGTTTAAGTTTTAGTTTAGGGTTTAGGGTTTAGGGTTTAAAGTTTTTTTATTTTTAATAGAGAACAAATTAAAATTCAACATTTCTTCTTTTTGATTTCATGAACCAAGTATCACCTCATGTTTTCTAGGACAAAAGTGATGACATGGCTAAAAAATGAGCATCTATAGAGCAAATCAAAAACCCTAGATAAGTGGAACCTTTTCTACTATAAAGACACAATTGCATAAGGAGTAGATCGGATTGGTCGTTCTTCTGTTTCTCCAGTTCCCATCAGAACCATCCCCGCCTCTTGAGTAGCGGATCCACCATCATATCCTTGATCTCTCCCTCCATCACCACCATGATTGTAACCTCCATTACACCTCCAGCCATAATTAACACCACTGCTCTGACCACCACCTCAATATCCACCAGCACTTCCAGTTCCCCTACCACCACTATGATAACCGCCGCCTCCACCTTCGCCTCCACTTCCAGATCTAGACTGAGCCTAGTTGATGTTAATGATCATGTTGTTAAGGTTCTACCCATTCTTAGGGTTTAGGGTTAGTTTAGAGTTTCTGGTTTAGGGTTAATTTAGCTTTAGGGTTTAGGGTTAATTTTGGGTTTAATGTTTAGGGTTTAGGGTTTTAAGTTTTACATTTTAGGGTTTTGGGTTTAGGGTTAGGGTTAACAATTTATAGTTTTAGGGTTTAGAATTTAGGGTTTAGGGTTTTAAGGTTTTGATTTAGTTTAGTTTGTTTTAGGGTTTAGGGTTTACGATTTAGAATTTATTTAGGTTTATTTTTTTATTTATTTGAGTTCATTTTATTTTTATTTTATTTAGGTTTTTTTTATTTAGTTTATTTATTTATTTTAGTTTAGGTTTATTATTTTAGTTTATTTTTTAGGTTCAAGTTTAGGTTTAGGTTTATTTTTTAGTTGAGTTTTATTTTTATTTTATTTTTTAAGTTTAGGTTTTACTTTTTATTTTTAAGTTTAGATTTAGGTTTTTATTTTATTTTTTTAGGTTTAGGTTTTAGGTTTTTATTTTAAATTTATTTTTAGATTGTATTTTTTTATTTACATTATTTTATTTAGTTAAGGTTTAGGTTGAGTTCATTTTAGGTTTAGGATTAGGTTTTATTTATTTTAGTTTAGTTTATTTTAGTTTAGGTTTAGGTTTATTTTATTTATTTATTTTTATTTTATTTATGTTTTTTTTTTAGGTTTGGATTTTTTTATTTTTTAGGTTTATTTTTAGGTTTAGGTATTTATTTAGTTTTATTTTATTTTAGTTTAGGTTTATTTTATTTTTTTATTTTAAGTTTAGGTCTTTTTTTATTAAGGTTTTTTATTCTTTGGCTTATTTTTTTTTAGTGTTTAGGTTTTATTTATTTTAATTTAGTTTTTTTAATTTTAATTTAGGTTTAGGTTTAGGTTTAGGTTTAGGTTTAGATTTTATTTATGTTTATTTTATTTGATTTTTATTTTATCCAGGTATAGATTTATTTATTTTATCTAGGTTTATTTAGTTTAGGTTTTATGGTTGGGTTTAGGTTCACCACATTAGGGCCCAGGGTTTAGGTTTAGTTTAGGAGTTAGAGGCTTAGTAGAGTTTAGGGCTCAGTTAGGTTTAGTTTATTTAGGGTTACAGTTTAGGGTTTAGTGGAGTTTAGGGTTTAGAGTTTAGGGGGTTTAGGTATAGGGTTAAGCTTAGGGTTAGTATTTTAGGTTGGTGGGGTTTAGAGGGTTTAGGTTTAGTTTAAGTTAGGGTTTGGGTTAAGGATTTAGGGTTTAGGGTTTAGGGTTTAGGGTTTATGAGTTTCTTTTTAAAGAAAAAAAAGAGAACTCGTAAGTTTAGGTTTATTTAGTTTATTTTTTATTTATTTTAGTTTATTTTATTTTATATTTTTATTTAGGCTTATGTTTTTATTTATTTATATTGGTTTATTTATTTTAGTTTATTTTTTAGGTTTAGGTTTATGTTTATTTTTTTACTTTTATTTTTTTATATTTTCTCGTTTTATTTTTTTTATTTTAGGGTTAAGTTTAGGTTTTAATTTATTTTATTTTTGTTTAGGTTTTTTTTATTTTAGGATTATTTTTGGTTGTATTATTTAGTTTAGTTAGGTTTATTTTACTTTATTTAAATTTATTTAGGGTTTAGGTTTTATTTATTTTAGTTTAGGTTTAGGTTTTTTTAGTTGTTTTTATTATATTTTATTTATTTTAGGTTTTCTTTAAGGTTTATTTTTTTAGGTTTGATTTTATTTTTTATTTTTTTATTTTATTTTATTTAGGTTTTGTTTTTTAATTTAGTTTAGGTTTATGTTTTTTTATTTTTATTTTATTTTCTAGGTTTAAGTTTAGGTTTAGGTTTTAGTTTTAGTTTAGGTTTTATTTCATTTTAATTTTTTATTTTATTTTGGTTTAGGTTTATTTATTTATTTTATTTTCCAGATTTATTTAGTTTTGGTTTAAGTTTTTATCTTCTTAGGGTTTAGGGTTTACCATTTAGGGTTAGTTGAGGGTTTAGGGTTTAGTGTTTGGGGTTTAAGGTTTAGATTTTAGGGGTTAGATTTAGGGTTTGCGATTTAGGGTTTTAGGGTATAGGGTTTAGGGTTTAGGGTTTTTGGTTTTTTTTATAATAGAGAATAAATTAAGATTTAACATTTCTTCTTTTGGATTCCATCAACCAAGTAACACACCAAGTTTTCTAAGACACATGAAACAACATAAAATGACACATAGAAAATCAAAACCTAAATAACTAGAATCGTTTACTATAAAGACAATAATAAAGCACAGATCGAGATCAACCCGCCAAGTAGCAGGATCCACCATCAAATCCCCGATCACTACCTCCGCCACCATCACGGCTGTAACCTCCATTGCTCCTCCCGCCTACATAACCACCACTACTCCAACCACCACATCAATATCCACCAGCACCTCCAGATCCCCCACCGCCACAATGATAATCGCCACCTCTGCCTTCACTTCCATTACCAGATCTGGACAAAGCCTGCTTGGCAGTGTTGTTCTTACCATCTAGGTTATGCCCATTCTTAGGGTTTAGGTTTGGGTTTAGGTTAAGGTTTATTAGGTTTTAGGGTTTTAGGTTAATTTTTAATTTATTTAATTTACTTTAGTTTAGTTTGGGGTTGGGTTAGTGGGTGCAGGGTTTAGGGTTTTTTGACTTTATTTTAGGGTTTAAGGTGGAAAAGGGTTTGTGGTTTTAGTTTGGTTTAGGGTTTTATTAGTTTTGGGTTTAGGGTTTCATTTTAAGGTTTAGTTTTTCTTTAAAATTAAGTTATTATTTTAGTTTATTTTATTTTATTTTATTTATTTAATTTAGTTTAATTATTTTAGGTATATTTATTTTTGTTTAGGTTTTTTATTTTAGTTTATTTTTTAGGTTTAGTTTAGTTTAGTTTTATTTTTAGGTTTAGTTTAATTTTTTTTATAAGTTTAGTTTTTTATTTTACCTTTAGTTTAGGTTTTAGGTTTTATTTTAGATTTATTTTGAGATATTTTATTTTAGTTTAGGTTTAGTTTTATTTTATTTTATTTATTTTATTATTTGTTTAGGTTTAGTTTATTTTGTGATTAGTTTAAGTTTTATTTATTTCTTTAGTTTATTTTAGTTTAGTTAGTTTATTTTATTTTGTTTATTTTTTTTAGTTTATGGTAGTCTACATTTATTTTATTTTTTTTTTTTTAATTTTAGGTTTATTTTTAGCTTTGGCTTTAATTTAGTTTTATTTTATTTTAGTTTATGTTTATTTTATTTTTATTTATGTTTAGTTTTCATCTTATTAAGGTTTTTATTCTTAGTTTTATTTTTAGTTTAGTTTAGGTTTTCTTTATTTTATTATAGTTTATTTTATTTTTTATTTTATTTATTTTTAGGTGATTTTGGTTTTAAGTTTATTTTTTCATTTTGATGTTTAGTTTAGGTTTTATTTTATTTTTTAGGTTTTAGTATTTGGTTTTATTTTAGGATTAATTTTAGGTTTAATTTTTTAGTTTACTTTTAAGTTTATTTTTGGTTTATTTTATTTTATTTAGTTTTAGGTTTAGTTTATTTTAGATTTTGGTTTTGGTTTTATTTATTTTAATTTAGTTTAGTTTAATTTAGGTTTAGGTTTATTTTAGTTTATTTATTTTATTTTTATTTTAGGTTTAGTTTTGTTTTAATTTAGATTTGGATTTTATTTTTATATTTTTTTAGGTTTAGGATTTTATTTAGTTTTATTTTATTATATTTTAAGTTTATTTTAGTTTATTTTATTTTATTTAATTTATTTAGGTTTATATATTATTTTATAGTAGTTTATTTATTAATTGTTTATTTTAGTTTTTCATTTTATTTTTAGTTTAAGTTTAGTCATTTTTTATTTATTTTATTTAGGATCTAAGTTTAGGTGTGGCCTTTTAGGGTCTATGTATGTGATCAGGGTTGGGGTGAGGTGATTAGGGCTGAGCCTGTGGGCCGGGTTGTGAGTCAGATTTGTGGTTTAGGGTCAGGGTAGGTCAGGATCAGTTCATGGCTAGTTTATGGTTTAGAGTTGGTAGTGGTAGGATTTTTTTTTTAATGGATTAAATTTTAAATTTTAAATTAATCAAACCAGTTTTTGGTTTATTTACATATATTTTTTTTATATTTTATTTTATTTTATTTATTTTTTATTTTTATTTTTATAGTTTATCCATTTTAGGTTTATTTATTTTAGTTTATTTTAGTTTTAGTTTAGATTTATTTTAGTTTTATTTTATTTTAGTTTTATATTAGGTAGGTTTAGGTTTTATTTTAGTATTTTAGGTATTATTTTTAGTTTAGTTTATATTTATTTTAGTTTATTTTATTATATTTATTTAGTTAGGTTTCATTTATTTAGTTTATTTTATCTAGTTTAGTTTAGGTTTATATTTATTATTATTTTAGGTTTAGGTTTTTATTTTATTTTATTTTAGGGTTGAGGTTTTCTTTTTATTTACTATTCAGTTTAGGTTTTTATTTAGTTTTTATTTTATTTTATTTTATTTTTATTTTAGATTTAGTTTTTATTTTATTGAGGTTTTTTATTTTACTTTTATGTTTAGGTTTTAGGTTTAGGTTTATTTTAGTTTTATTTTTAGTTTAGTTTAGTTTACTCTTAGTTTATTTTATTTTATTTAGTTTAGGATTTAGGTCTGATTTATTTTAGGTTTAGGTTTTAATTATTTTATTTTTCTTTATTTTAATTTATGTTTAGTTTATTTTATTTTGTTTATTTTATTTTTTATTTTAGGTTTATTTTTATTTTAGTTTAGGGTTATAATTTTTATTTATTTCTAGGTTTTATTTTTATATTTATTATCTAGCTATTTAGTTTATTTTATTTTATTTTATTATTTTTATTTATTTTACATTTAGTTTTATTATATTTAGGTTTTATTCTTAAATTTAATTTATTTTTAAGTTTAGTTTAGGTTTTATTTATTTTATTTTAGTTTATTTTATTAGGTTATTTTATTTTATTCAGGTTTAGGGTTTTATTTTTTTATTTTATTTTATTTAGATTCTTTTTATTATTATTTTAGGTTTATTTAGATGTTTCTTTTTTAGGGTTTAGTGGTGGGATCAAGTGATGGCCCAAGTTAGGTCAGTGGCTGTGGTTTAGTTTCAGTGGCTTAGGCTCAGTGGCCCAGGGTTTGTGGCCTGTTAGGGCCCAGGGCCCAGGCGGGAGTGATCAGGGTCTTTGGGTTTATCCCGTCTTAACGCTCAGCCTCAGGGCTCAGTTTGGGGCCTGTGGCCCAGGTCACTTATGGCCCAGTGGTTATTTTGTGGCTCAGTATTTTGTTTAGGGTCAGTGATTTCCCAGGGTCAGGCCTGGGTTTAGGGTCAGTAGTGGGGTCAGGCCTGGTTTGATCTAGAACTCAGGGTTTAGGGCCTTTAATGAGCACCAATCAGGTGCCATTTTAGTTTATCTTTATCTTTAATTTATATTATATTTTATTTAGGGCTGGGCCATATTGCTTAGGATCTTAGTATTGGTGGTTAGGTCTATGTGGTCACACCAGGGTGAGGTTTTGTTTATTTAGGTTTTAAAGTTAAGGGCAAGTTTAGTTTATTTAGTTTATTTAGGCATTTAGTTTAGTTTATTTAGGTTTTACTTTATTTATTTTTTATTTTATTTATTTTAGTTTATTTTTTCGATTTATGTTGAGGTTTATGTTTATTTTTTAGTTTATTTTTATTTTTATTTTATTTTTTAGGTTTAGGTTTTATTTTTTATTTTAAAGTTTAGGTTTAGATTTTTATTTTATTTTTTTAGGTTTAAGTTTTATATTTTTATTTTAGGTTTATTTTTAGGTTTAATTTTTTTAGTTTAGGCTTAGGTTTATTTTTAGTTTATTTAGTTTAATGTTTAGGTTGAGGTTTTATTTCTTTTACTTTAGTTTATTTTTGTTTAGGTTTAGCTTTATTTTATTTTATTACTTTAGGTTTAGGATTTTTTTTTTACTTTAAGATTTAGGTTTTATTTATTTATTTATTTTTATGTTTATTTTTTAGGTTTTGGATTTTAATTTATTTTTCTTTTCTTTTATTTTAGATTTATTTTATTTATATTTTTTTGTTTAGTTTTTATTTTATTTAGGTTTTTATTTTCAAGTTTATTTTATTTTATTGTTTAGTTTAGGTTTTTATTTATTTTATTTTAATTTTTATTTTATTTTAATCGGTATGTAGGTTTAGGTCAGGTTTTAGTTTATTTATTTTATTTTATATTTATTTATTTAGGTTTTGTGGTTTAGCCCAGGCTCAAGTGTGTTTCAGTGATAAGGCCCAGGGAGTGGGGAGGGCCCAGGGAGTCAGGTCTTAGGGCCCAGTGGCCCAGGGTCCATCAGGATGCAGAGCCTGGCCCATGGTTTAGTGAGGACTCAGTGTTAGGGTATGATCAGTGGAGAGGTCAGTAGTGGTTAGTGGGGTGGCCAGTTAGGGTTTAGGGCCTAGAGCCTGTGGGCCTAAGTCATGTAGCTCAGGGTCAGATTTAAGGTTTGGCCTAGGGTCATTATTAATTTAGCATTTAATTTTAACGCTTTACATCCAAGATTAGTGTAGGGTTTAGGTTTTTCGAGGATTTAGGTTTTAGTTTAGTTTATTTTAAATTACAAACTAAAAATTAGGTTTTTTTAGTTTATTTTTATATATTTTAGCTTTTATTTTTTTAATTAAGTTTATTTTTTTATTTATTTTATTTAGTTTAGGTTTATTTATTTTAGTTTATGTTTTATTTAAGTTTATTTTTTTAGGTTTAGGTTTATGTTTATTTTTTTGGCTTAGTTTTATTTTTTATTTTATTTTAGGTTTAAGCTCATTTTATTTTTTTTAGGTTTAGGTTTTAGGTTTTATTTTAGGTTTATTTTAGTTATTTTTTAGTTTAGGTTTAGGTTTATTTTAGTTTATTTTATTTTATTTAGTTTAGGGTTTTTAGTTTATTTTTGGCTAGTTTCTCATTTTATTTTAGTTTATTTTATTTAGGTTTTTATTATATTTTATTTATTTTAGGTTTAGGTTTTCTTTAGTTTTTTTGTTATTTCAGGTTTAGGTTTTATTTATTTTTATTTTATTAATATATGTTTAATTTATTTTTATTTTCTTCGCTTTATTTTAGGTTTATTTTATTTTAGTTTAGTTTAGGTTTTATTTCTTTTAGTAGCTTTAATTTTGTTTTATTTTATTTTATTTAGTTTAGGTTTAAGTTTTTTTTTAAAGATTTTAGTTCATTTTATTTTATTATTTTATTTAGTTTAGATTTTTTATTTATTTTATTTTGTTTTATTTCGCTTAGGTTTTGGGTTTAGAGATTATGGTTTAGGGTTTAGGGGTTGGGGTTTAGGGTTTAGGGTTTAACGCTTAGGGTTATAGGTTTACTTTGGGTAGGGTTTAGGGTTTAGGTTTTAGGTTTAGGGTTCAAATTTTAGTTTAGGGTTTAGGGTTTTTGGTTTTTTTTATATTTTTAATAGAGAACAAATTCAGATTAAACATTTCTTTTTTTTATTTCCTCAACCAAGTAACACAACAAGTTCTCTATGACACAAGTGATGACATAGATAAAAAATGAGCACACATAGAACAAATCAAAAACCCAAGATAATTAGAACAGTGTCTACTATAAAGACACAGTTCCATAAGCAGTAGATCGGATCATTCGTTCTTCAATTTTTCCAGTTCCCATCAGAACGACCTCGGCCTCCCGAGTAGCGTGATTCACCATCATATATCTGGTCTCTACTTCTAGCACCACCATCGATGTAACCTCCGTCGTTCCTTCTGCCTCCATAACCACAATAGATTCGACCACCACCTTCATATCCACCAACACCTCCAGATACCCCACCACCATTGCGATAACTATCACCTCCACCTTCACCTCCACCGCTAGTTCTAGACTGAGTCTGGTTTACGGTGATGTTCTTGCCGTCAAGGTTCTACCCAATCATAGGGTTTAGGTTTTTAAGTTTTAGGGTTTATGTTTATTTTTTCATTTAATTAGTTACTTTAGGTTTAGGTTTAAGGTTTGGGATTTAGGGTTAGGGTTTTGTTTTTAGGGTTTAGGGTTTAGATTTTAGGGTTTTAGGGCTTTAGGGATTAAGGTTTAAGGTTTAGGGTATTGGGTTTTAGGGTTTTGGGTTTATGGTTTAGGGGTTGTAGATTTAGTGGTTTAGTGGTATGTTAGTTTTAAGGTTTAAAGTTTATGGTTTAGTGGGTAGTGGTGGGTTAGGTTTAGGGTTTACGATTTATGTTTTAGGTTTAGGGTTTAGGTTTTAGTTTATGGTTTAGGGTTTTTGGTTTTTTTAATTTATTAGAGAACAAATTCAGATTAAACATTTATTTATTTTTATTTCATCAACAAAGTAACACACCAAGTTCTCTAAGACACAAGTGATGGCATAGATAAAAAAGCACACATAGAGCAAATCAAAAACACTAGATAACTAGAACCATCTCTACTGTAAAGACATAATTCCATAAGCAACATATCAGATTGGTCATTCTTTAGTTTCTTTAGTTCCCATCAGAACTTCCCCGACCTCTCGAGTAGTAGGATCCACCATCATATCCCTGATCTCTCCCTCCCCCACAACCACAGTTGTAACCTCCGTCGCTCCTTTCGCTTCCATAACCAGCACTAATCTGACCACCAACTCAATATCCACCAGCACCTCCAAATCCCACACCACCGCTGCGATAACCGCCCCCTCCACCTTCGCTTGACCGATCTGGGACTGGTTGCTGTTGTTCTACCCATCAAGGTTTTGCCCATTCTTAAGGTTTAGGTTTATTTTTTAATTTACTTAGTTACTTTAGGTTTAGGTTTAGGGTTTGTGGTTTAGGGTTTAAGGTTTAGGGTTAGTGTTTAGGGTTTTAGTTTAGGGTTTAAGGTTTAATGTTTAGGGTTTAGAGTTTAGGGTTTTAAGATTTATGATTTTAGGGTCTAGGATTTAAAGTTTTGGGTCTATAGTTTAGGGTATTTTATGGTTTAGGGTTCACTTGTAGGTTTAGTGTTTAGGTTTTTTAGGGTTTAAGGTTAGCTTTACAGGGTTTAGTGTTTAAGTTAGGATTTATGGTTTGTTTTTTTAGATTAAGTAAACTGGGTTTAGTTTATTTAGTTTAATTTAGTTTTTTTTTATTTTTTTTATCCAGGTTTATCTATTTTTATTTAGTTTAGTTTATTTATTTAGGATCTTTTAGTTTGATTTTAATTTAATATTTAGTAGTTTAGGTAAGTTTATTTTAGTGAGTTTAATTTATTTTATTTTTAGATCAGTAGGTTTTTTTAGGGTTTAAGGTTTAGCCTAGGGAGGTTTAGGGTCAGGGTAGGATTTCAGCTCATTTCTTGGTCAAGGGTTTAGTTTATGCTTGGGTGGTTTTATGGTTTAGGGTTTAGGTTTGTTTGAGGTTAGGGATTTCTTATTTTTTTATTTTTTTTATTTTTAGGGTTTTGGGTGTTGGGTTTTTGGTGTAGGGTTTAGGTTTTAGTTTAGGATTTAGGAGTTCTAGTTTATTTTTATTTTTTTAACAAAGAATAAATTAAGATTTAATATTTCTTCATTTCGATTCAGCAACCAAGTAACACACCAAGTATTCTAAGATACAAGCAATGACATAAATAAAAATTACACATAAAAAAAATCTAAAACCCTAGATAACTAGAACCATCTCTAATGTAAAGAAACAGTTCCATAAGCATCAAAACCACCATCATAACCATCGGCCGTTCTTCAGTTTCTCCAGTTCTCATCAAAACCACCTAGGCCTCTCGAGTAGCGATATCCACCATCATATCCTCGATCTCTCCCTCCACCACCACCATGGCTGTAACCTCTATCGCTCCTCCCTCCTTCTTAACCACCATTGCTCTGACCAGCACCTCCATATTCACCAGCACCTCCAGATCCCCCACCATCAATACGATAATCACCGCCTCTGCCTTCTCCTCCACCGCCAGATCTTGACTGAGCTTTGTTGAAGATGATTTTCTTGCCTTCAAGGTTCTGCCAATTCTTAGGGTTTAGATTTAGGTTTAGGTTTTTTAGGTTTATTTTTTATTTATTTAGTAACTTTAGGTTTAGAATTTGGGTTTAAGTTTGTTGGGTTTGTGGTTTGTGGGTTATGTTGTGGTTTTAGTTTGGGGTGTAGGATTTGTGGTTTAGGTTAAGGTTTGAGGGTTTAGGTTTGTTTTAGTGTTTAGTTTTTGGGTTTAAGATTTTTAAGGGTTTAGCATTTAAGGTTTAGGTTTTAGGGTTTAGGGTTATAGGATTAAGGTTTAGGGTTTTTGTTTATTTTAGGGTTTAGTGTCTAGGGTTAGTTATAAGGTTCGTTTCAAAAAATTAAGTAAACCTGTAGGTTAAGGTTTATTTAGTTTATTTAGTTTATTTTTTATTTATTTTAGTTTATTTTATTTTTAATTTATTTAGGTTTATTTTTATTTTAGTTTAAGTTTTCTATTTCAATTTTTTTCTTACTTTACGTTTAGGTTTTTGTTTATTTTTCAGTTTAGTTTTATTTTTATTTTATTTTTTAGGTTTAAATTTTATTTTTTATTTTTAACGTTTAGGTTCAAGTTTTAATTTTATTTTTTTAGGTTTAGGTTTTAATTTTTTATTTTAGGATTATTTTTAGTTTTTTTTTTTAGTTTAGGGTTTAGGTTTAGTTTATTTTAGTTTTATGTTTTATTTATTTTTTTAGTTTATTTATTTTAGTTTTAGGTTATATATTATATTGTTCTGTGTTTTAGTTTACTTTTAGTTTAGTTTAAGTTTTAAGTTTATTTTTATTTTATTTTATTTTAGTTGAATTTATTTTATCTTCATTTAGTTTTTCTTTATTTTAGGTTTTATTTTAGGTTTATTTTATTTTTAGTTTAGTTGAGGTTTTATTAATTTAATTTTAGTTTAGTTTTATTTTTATCTTCTTTAAGTTTAGCCAGTCTAGAATTATTTATTTTTAATCATTTTATTTAATCTGGGTCAGTATTTTATTTATTTTATTTTAAGTTTATTTAGGTTTATGTTTTAGTTACCAGGGCCTGTTTATAATTTTAGGTTTTAGGTCATGGTCTGGGACTCAGGCTCAGGGCCTAGGGTTTGGATATGATCAGGTTTAAAGCTCAGAGCCCAGAATTAGGGTAGGCAGTCAGTTTAGGGTTGGCCCATGGTCTTAGGGTTTATGGTTTTAGGGTGCTGTCAAGCATTTAGGATTATTAGTCAAGGGTTAGTAGGGTCTTAGGTTAGTTTTAGGGTAGGGTAGGTCATGAGTTTTTATTTTTTTTATTTTATATCAAGCAAACCCAGGTTTATGTTTATTTTAGTTTATTTTATTTAAGTTTATTTAATTTTAATTTTATTTAGTTTAGTATTTTAGGTTTATTTATCTTAGCTTTGGTTTTTTATTTTAATTTATTTTTTAGGTTTATGTTTAGGTTAACGTTTCTTTTTTTAGTCTAGTTTTATTTTTATTTTATTTTTTAGGTTTAGGCTTTATTTTTTGTTAGGTTTAAGTTTAGGTTTTTTTAGGTTTTAGTTTTAATTTTTTATTTTAGGTTCATTTTTAGGTTTTACTTTTTAGTTTAGGTTTATTTTATTTTATTTAGTTTAGGTTTAGGTTTAGGTTTTATTTATTTTAGTTTACTTTATTTTAGTTTAGGTTTAGGTTTATTTTATTTTACTTATTTTATTTTTATTTTAGGTTTAGTTTTTTTTAGTTTAGGGTTTAGGGTTTAGGTTTTAATTTTTATTTATTTTTACGTTTTATTATTAAGTTTATTTTCCTTTAGGTTTTATTTAGTCTTTATTTTATTTTATTTTATTTTTATTTAGCTTTTATCTTTAAGATTTTATTCTTAAGTTTATTTTATTTTTAGTTTAGTTTAGGTATTTATTTATTTATAGTTTATTTTTCATTTTATTTTAAGCTCAAGGTTTTAGTTTTAGGTATTTATTTTATTTTATTATTTTATTTACATTTATGTTTTTTTTTTTATTTTATTTGTGTTTATTTAGTTTAGGTTTACTTTTAGGTTTTAAATCTGGGATCTAGAGTTTAGGGAGTGGGCTCAGGCCTAGAGTTTAGGGCCAGGGATTTATGACTCCCGATTTAGATTTTAGTATTTGGCCTTTAGTGGCTCTTGTATTTCAGGGAGTGTTTGTGGCTCAGGTCTGGGGCTCATTTATGGCTAGGGCCTGTTCTGGGAACCAGTTTAGGGTCTGGGGCCCATGGTCATGTGGCCCAGTGTGGCTGGGCATGGGTCTTGGCCTTAGTTCAGTAGGATTTAGGGTTTAGTGTCAGCACTCAGAACCTGGCCTCGTATTTAAAAAATCAAGCAAACCCGCCAGGGTCTGGCCTATTTAGCATACCTAGTTTATCTTTGATCTGAGCCTAGTGTAGGCTTGCTCATTTTGTGGCTCGCCTTGTGGCCCAGGGCCCAGGGTCTGGGGATCAGGGTCATGGTTTAGGGAGGGTCAGGTAGTGTGGCACAGGTGTGGGTAGGTTGGTTAGTTTAGTATTTATGGTGTGGGTTTAGGATTTAAGGTTTGAGGTATTATTTAAAAAATTAATTAAATAATTAGGTTTTGGTTTATTTAATATATTTAGTTTATTTTTATTTATTAGGGTTTAGGGTTTAGGGTCTAGGTTTTAGAATTTAGGGTTTTAAGGTTCAGGGTTTAGGGTTTAGGGTTTAGGGTTTAAGGTTTAGGGTTTTGAATTTTTATGGTTTAGGGTTTATGTTTAGGTTTTAAATTTAGGGTTCAGGTTTTCGTTTAGGGTTTAGGGTTTTTGATTTTTTTAAATGGGAATAAATTAAGATTCAACATTTCTTCTTTTTGATTTCATTAACCAAGTAACAAACTATGTTTTTTATGACACAAATGACAACATAGTTAAAAAATGAGGATGCAAAGAGTAAATGAAAAAGACTATATAACTAGAACCATATCTACTGTAAAGACATAATTCCATAAGAAGTAAATCATATTGATCATTCTTCAGTTTCTCTAACTCCCATCAAAGCCACCCCGACCTCTCGATTAGCGGGATCCACCATCATATCTCCGATCTTTCCGTCCGCCACTAACAAGGCTGTAACCTCCATCACTCCTCCCGCCTCCATAACAACCAATATTCTGACCACCGCCTCCATATCCACCAGCACCTCAAGATCTCCCACCACCAGTATGATAACAACCGCCTCCGCCTTTTCCTCAACCACTAGCTGGGAATTAACTTGGCGATGATGTTCCTGCCTCACCATTCTTAATGTTTAGGTTTAGGTTTATTTAGCTTTTGGTTTAGGTTATTTTTTAATTTATTTAGCTACTTTAGGTTTTGGTTTAGGGTTTAGGGTTTTTTAGGGTTTAGGGTTCTAGGTTTAGGATTTAAGGGTTAAGATTTAGGGTTTAAGGTTTTTTTTAATTAAGTAAATGGTAGGTTTAGATTTTTTTAGTTTATTTTATTTAATTTTAATTTAATTTTGTTTATTTCCTTTTTTCTTTTTATTTATTTTTATTTATTTATTTTAGGTTTATTTATTTTTAGTTTAGGGTTCTTATTTTAGTTTATTTTTTAAGTTTAGTTTTAGGTTTGGGTTTATTTTTTTCTTGAGTTTTATTGTAATTTATTTTTTAGGTTTAGGTTTTAGGTTTTACTTTTTAGTTTAGGTTTAAGTTTATTTTTAGTTTATTTTTTTATTTAGTTTAGGTTTAAGTTTAGGTTTAGGTTTTTTTAGGTTAAATTTTATGTTTTATTTATTTTTGTTTATTTTATTTTAGTTTAGTTTTAAGTTTATTTTATTTATTTTTAGTATTTATTTTTTTATAGTAGTTTTAGGTTTAATTTTTATTTATTTTAGGTCCATTTTTAGGTTTATGTTTATATTTATATTTTTATTTAGGTTTATTTATCCATTTTATGTTTAGTTATTATTTTATAAGCTCTTTTCTTAGGTTTATTTTATTTTAGTTTAGTTTAGGTTTTATTTATTTATATTTAGTTTTATTTTATTCTTTATCTATTTTTTTTTAAGTTTAGATTGGTTTAGTTTAGGTTTTATATTATTTATTTAGCTTTATTTTTTAGTTATTTTATCAAGTTTATTAGCTTTAGGTTTTAGATTTAGGGTTTGAGGATCTTTAGGGTTTGGGTTTGATCTGCCTAGGGCTAAGCTCTGGCCTAAGTCATTAGTCCAGGGTATGGTTTAGGCTCAGCCTCAGTGCCTATGGTCTTGGGCTCAGATCTGGATCATAGTTATAGTTAGTTTAGAGTCCCACAACCCAGGGCTCACGCTTTTTTGATCCAGGATCTTTTATGGCTGGGCTCAGATCAGGGCTCAGACTCTGGGCCCAGGTAGTAAGTGTCAGGCAGAGGCTCAGGTTTGGCCTAGGGTCTGGGCCCAGTGGCCCACGCCTGGGCTGTCAGAGTCCAGGTTCTTACTTTATATTTTATTTTGGCTGGGCCTGTGGCCTTTCTGGCTCAGGCCTTGGTCAGGCTCAGTCAGGGCCTGGGTCTTGGCTCTATAGAGTTCACTGCCATTATGCCCAAGTTAATCCAGGATCTTTATGTAAGAGCCTGGATGGCCCAGTGGCTCAGTGGCCTGTGTGGTCAGGGCTCTTTTAGAGTGGCCTAGGGCCTGGGCTGGTTGACCCATGGTAGTGCAAGCTCAGTGGCCTGTGGTGTGGTTAAGGTTTAGTGGTCAACCAGGTTTAGGCCAGATTTAGGTTTTAGAGTTTATTTGGTTTATTTAAATTACAATAAACAGGTTTGTTTATGAATCATTTAGTATATTATTTTATTTTATTTAGTTTTTTTGTTGTTTTATATAATTAATTTAGGTTTTGTTTATTTTATATTATTTGGTTTAAGATGTTAATTTTTTAGTTTAGGTTTATTTTATTGTATTTATTTGTTTAAGTTTATTTTATTTTAGTAGTTTAGGTTTTATTTTATTTTTTGGTTTTTAGGTTAGTTTATTTTGGTTTATTTTTTTTATTTTAGTAGGTTTATTTCTAGTTTATTTTATTTTATTTATTTAGTGGTTTAGATTTAATTTATTTTAGGTTTAGGGTTAGTTTTATTTATTTTAGTTTATTTTGTTTATTTATTTTATTTATTTAGATTTAGCTTTTATGTTTAGTTTAGGTTTTATCTTTATTTATTTAGGTTTATTTTTTATTATAGGTTTTATTTTATTTTATTTTATTTTATTTTTAGGTTTAATTTAATTTAATTTTCTATTTGTGTTTTAATATTTTAGGTTTATTATATTTTTTTTATTTTAGTTTTATCTATTTATTTATTTTATTTTAGTTTAGTTTTATTATTTTATTTTTTATTTTAGGTTTAGTTTAGGTTTAGTTTAGATTTTTATATTTTATTTTATTTATTTAGTTTTATTTATTTTATTTTTAGTATTTAGTAGTCAATTTTTATGGTTCTGGCCTAGTTTTGTGGCTCATGATTTAGTAGAGTCAGTTGGCTCAGGGCTCAGGGCCTTGGTCTTATAATTTAGTTTGGTAGGCCTAGTCCCAGTTTTAGTAGGGTTTCAGTGGCTCATGCATTTTTTAGGGTAGGTCAGTTATTTTCATCTTTTCCATTTTTAGGGTCTTTTATTTTTAGGTCAGGCCTAGCCATTTAGGGCCTAGTTTCATGGCTCAGTATCTTGGTTTTGGCTAGTGGCTCAGGTCAGCCCATGGTCAGCCATTTTACTATCTAGTGGTTTTATCTTTATCTTTTTATAGGGTTTTATCTATTTAGGGCTAAGGGTCAGGTTTAGCCTGGGTTAGGGCTCAGTGGCTCATGATGTATTTTTAGTGGTCTAGGTAGTTTTCATAGTTTGGCTATTTGATTTATTTAGATCTTTATCTTAACATTTGGCATTCCTTTATTTTATTTTAATCCCATTATCCAGGCTCATTATCTTAGTAGGCCTTTATCTAGATCTTGATTATTTTTGGATCTTTTATTTTATTTAGTAGGTTTACATATTTTATGGCCCAGGTCATTGGCTATTTTGTGGTTTTATTTAGCCTAGTAGGTCACTTTAGCATCTTATCTTATAAGTCATGTTTAAGACATCTTAGGTTAGGTTTTATCTTGTAGGTTTAGTTTTGGCCTTGTTTTAGGCTCTTTGTGGTTTTAATGTTTAGGGTTTCTGGTAGGGTCTGGGGCTCAGGCTCAGTTAGTGTTACAGGTTTTAGGCCTAGGGTCAGGGTTAGGGCTCACTTAGGGCTCAGGTCAGGATTTAGTTTTGATCTTGGGAGGCTTGTTTAGTTTAATGTTTTATTTTAGGGTTTAAGGGTGAGTTTTTTTTTATTTTCTTTATTTTGTTTATTTATATTTTTTAAAATTAAGTAAACCCAGTTTTTAGTTTATTTTAGTTTATTTTATTTTATCTTTATTTAGGTTTATTTTATTTTTCTTAGTTTATTGTTTATTTTGTTTATTTATTTTAGTTTAGATTTTTTAATTTTAGGTCTTTTAAGTTTTTAGTTTAGTTTTATTTTATCTTAGTTTTAGGTTTAGGTTTTTATTTTAGGTTTTTATTTTATTTTTTTTAGGTTTTTCATTTTAGGTTTTATTAGGTTTTATTTTTTAATTTAGCTAAGTTTATTTTTAGTTTATTTTATTATATTTTAGTATTTAGGTTTAGGTTTAGATTATTTTAGGTTTAGGTTTAGGTTTTATTTATTTTAGTTTATTTATTTTAGCTACGCTTATGTTTATTTTATTTTATTTATATTTTTAACATGGTTTAGGTTTTTTGAGTTTAGGGTTTGTTGTTTAGTTTTATTTATTTTTTGTGCTCATGTTAGGATTATTTTTAGTTTAGGTTTTACTAGTTTTATTTTATTTTAATTAGGTTTATTTTCCAGTATTTTATCTTTTAGTTTAGTTTAGTTTTATTTATTTATGTTAGTTTATTTATCTTGTTCAGAGGTTTATCAAGTTTTAGTTTAGGTTTTATTTTATCTTTTATTTAGGTCAGTCTTTATTTATTTAATTTTAGGTTTTATTTATGTTTTAAGTTTCTTTGTTTTAGGTTTTTTTATTTTCTCAGTGGCTCAGGTCTTTTTAAGATTTGGGGTTTATGGTTTTATGGTTTTAGGGTTAAGGTTAGTGTCTGTGGTTTTGTGGTTTATTTTAGGGCTCAGAGTTTTAGGGTTCAGCCTGGGTTGATTAGGTAGTCAGCTCAGCCTTGTGGCTGGTTTTAAGTACTGTGGATCCAGGGCTCAGGGTTCCAGGGCTCAGGCCTGTGGATCTTTGAGCCCAGGTTTGTGCCTGTGGCTCAGGTCAGGTTCAGGCCCAAGATTTAGGGGCCCAGGGCTCAGATGGCCCAGGGTCAGATCAGTAGGGTCTTTTTAGGATCCAGTGCCTGTGGTTAGTATTTTAAGGTGGCTCACTATATTTTAAATCAAGCAAACCCGCACGTAGGTTTATTTTATTTAGTTTATATATAAGTTTTAGTTTATTTATTATTTTTGTAGTTTATTTATCATTTAGGTTAAGGTTATTTAGTTAGTTTAATTTTATTTTTTTAGGTTTAGGTTTATTTTATTTAGTAGGTTTAGCTTATTTAGGTTATTTAGTCGATTTAGGTATTTTATTATTTTATTTATTTTATTTGTTTAATTTTAGTTTTTATTATTTAGGTTTAAGTTTTATTTATTTTAGTTTATAGGTTGTTTTATTTTATTTATTTTAGGTTTGGGTTTTTTTTTGTTAGTTTTATGTTTATTTTCTTGCTTTCTTTAGTAGTTGTGGTTTTTTATAATTTTATGGTTTATTTAGGGTCACTTTAATTTATTTATTTAGGCTTTATTTAGAGTTTTGTTTTATTTTAGGGTTTTATAGGTGGTTGGGTAGGTTTTAGGGTTAGCTTAGTGGCTCACAATTAGGTTGGGTTAGGTTTAGGGTGGGTTTAGTCTTTGGGTTTAGGGGAGTTTATGCTTAGTTAACATTTTAAGGTTTAGGGCTGGTTTAGTGTTTAATTCAGAACTGTAGGTTTATCTAGTTTATTTTATATATTTATTTAGGTTTATTTATGATTTTTAGGGTTTAGGGTTTTGGATATTTTTTGAACAGAGAACAAATTCAAATTGAACATTTCTTCTTTTCGATTTCATCAACCAAGCAACACACCAAGTTTTCTAAGTCATAAGCGACGACATAGATAAAAAATTTGCTCACATAAAGCAAATCAGAAACCCTAGACAGCTAGAACAGTCTCTACTATAAAGTCACAGTCCATAAGATATCGATGCTCTTCTAAATCCTAGATAGCTAGAACCATCGAAATCTGAGTAGTGATTCACCATCGTATCCCCGATCTCTCCCTCCACCACCACGTATAACCTTTTTCTTTCCACCTTGAAAACCACCACTGCTCTGACCACCACCTCGATATCCACTAGCACCTCTAGATCCCCCACCACCACTACGATAACTGCCGCCGCCACCTTTGCCTCCAACGCTAGATCTAGACTGAGCCTACCTGACGATGATGTTTCAGCCATCAAGGTTTATGATTATGTTTAGGTTAATGTTTATTAAGTTTTAGGGTTTAGGTTTATTTTTATTATTTAGGTTTAGGTTTGTGGTTTAGAATTTTAGTTTAAGTTATAGGTTTGGAGGTTTTTTCATTTAGGTTTAGAATTTAGGCTTTACTATTTTTATAAAAAATAAGTAAACCATGTTTAGGTTTATTTAGTTAATTTTTTTTTATTTATTTTTCATTTATTTTATTTTTATTTTATTTAGTTTATTGATTTATTTTGGTTTGTTTATTTTAGTTTAGGTTTTTCATTTTAATTTATTTTTTAGGTTTAGGTTACGGTTTAGGTTTATTATTTAGTTGAGTTTTATTTTTATTTTATTTTTTACTTTTATGTTTTATTTTTAATTTTTAGGTTTTATTTTAGTTTTATTTAGGTTTTATTTTATAGGTTTATTTTAGATTTTATTTTTTTTTTATGTTTAGTTTATCAATTTATTTTATTTTATTTAGGTTTAGTTTAGTTTATTTTATTTATGTTTAGTTTTTTTATTTTAGTTTTTATTTTAGTTTGGATTAGGTTTATTTTATCTTTATTATTTTAGATTAGGTTTAGTTTTAGTAGTTAATGTTTATTTTTATTTATTTTATTTATTTATTTTATTTTATTGTTTTAATTAGGTATTTTATATTTATTTAATTTAGGTTTTATTTATTTTATTTTAGTTTATTATTTGATTTTAGTTTATATTATTATTTTATTTATTTATGTTTTTTTATTTTATTTGATTAGGTTTTAGTTTATTTTTTTTTTAGGTTTTGTTATTTTTTTGGCTCATTTAGTTAAGGCTCAGGGTTTAGGGTTTTGTCTGTGGCCTAGGTTAGTTCAGGGTAGTGTGGGTTTAGCCTGTGGCTGTGGTTTGTGGCCTAGGGTTTGTAGTGTTTTAGGCTTTAGGGTTTAGGATTTAGGTTTTTAAAAAAAGAATCATGTAACCCAGTTTATATTTTATTTTAATTTATTTTATTTTATGTTTATTTAGTTCATTTTATTTTATTTTTATCTTTTATTTTATTTTATTGATTTTATTTATTTTATTTTATTTATTTAGTTTAGTTTCTTATTTTAGTTTATTTTGTAGGTTTTTATTTTAGTGAGTTTTATTTTATTTTATTTTGTTTGGTTTTATTTTATTTTAGGTTTAAGTTTTGGCTTTTATTTTATTTTTTTTAGGTTTAGATTTTAGGTTTTATTTAATTTTATTTTTATGTTTTATTTTAGTTTTGTTTAGGTTTATTTTATTTATTATATTTTATTTAGTTTAGTTTTTTGGTTAGTTTTTTTTTTTATTTTGTGGTTAGTTTTATTTTGATTTATTTTGGTTTATTTTTTTAGGTTAAGTTTCTTTATTTAGTTTTTATTTTATTTTATTTTAGGTCATTTTATTTTATTTTAGGTTTATTTTATTTTATTTAGATTTTATTTTTAGTTTAGTTTATTTATTTATTTATTAGTTATTTTTTTATCTATTCATATGATAGTAGGTTTGGGCCTAGTTTATGTTTTTTATTTTATCTTTTCCTATATTTTAGTTTAAGTTTTTTTTATTTATCTTTAATTTTAGGTCATTAGTTTTAGGTTTTAGCTTTTAGTGTGGCTCATGGTTGGCCCAGGTTAGTCTTGGTTGGCCTAGGGTTTGTGGCTCAGCATCTGGGGCTTGTAGTAGGCTCAGGTTAAGGCCATTAGGGTCATGGTATGGTTAGCATTTGGGTAGATTTGTGGTTTTTTAGTTTTCTTTTATTATTTTATTTATTTTATTTTTTTATTTATTTTATTTGTGGATTTAGGTTTATGGTTTGTGGTTTGTCAGTTTAGGTTTTAGGTTTAGGTTATGGTTTATGGTTGTGGTTTAGGTGAGGGTTAATAGGTATTTTTAGATTGTGGTATTTATTATTATTATTATTATTATTTTAGGTTGAAGGTAGGTTTAGGTTTAGGTTTAGTTTTAGGTTTGGTTCTTTTTATTTTAAAGAGAGAACAAATTCAAATTCGATAATTCTTCTTTTTGATTTCATCAATCAAGTAACACACCAAGTTCTCTAAGACACAAGCAATGACATAGATCAAAGATGAGCACGCATAGAGCAAATCAAAAATCATAGATAAGTAGAACCATCTCTACTGTAAAGACACAGTTCCATAGCGGTAGATTGGATCGGCCATTCATCAGTTTTTCCAGTTCCCATCAGAACCACCCCAGCCTCTCGAGTAGCGGGATCAACCATCATATCCCCAATCTCTCCCTTCGCCACCACCATGGCTATAACTTCCGTCGCTCCTCCTGCCTCTATACCAACCATTGCTCAGACCACCACCTCCATATCCACCAACACCACCAGATCCCCCACCACCATAGCAATACCTCCGCCTTTCACGCCCCTCAGGAGATCTAGACAGCTAGACTGATGTTCCCCATGTCAAAGTTCTCCCATTCTTAAGGTTTAGTTTAAGTTTATGTTTATTTGGTTTTAGGTTTAAGTTTATTTTAATTTATTTAGTTACTTTAGATTTAGGTTTAGGTTGGAGTTTGCTTATTGAGGTTTAGGTGGTTTAGGATTTATAGATTGTTGGTTTAGGTATGGTTTAGTAGAATTGTGGTTTAGTGGTTATGCTTATGCTTTGGGGTTTGTGGTTTTAGTTTAGTTTATGGTTTGTGTAGGTTTGTGGTTGCAGTTTAGGATTGTGGTAAGGTTTAGGGTTTGGGGATTTAGGGTTTATGTTTTTTTTTTTAAAAAACCCATAGGTTTAGTTTATTAGATATTTTAATTTTTAGTTTACTTTATTTTTTTCATTTAGGTTTATTTAATTTTATTTAGTTTAATTTATTTATTTTAGGTTTATGCATTAAAGTTTATTTTAGGTTTAGTTTAGTTTTAATTTTATTTTTTTAGTTTGAGTTTATTTTATTTTATTTTAAGGTTTTAGGTTTTTTTTATTTTATTTTGGGTTTAGGTTTATTTTTATTTTAGGTTTTATTTAAGGTTTTATTTTAGTTTAGATTGAGGTTTACTTTAGTTTATTTTATTTTTAGTTTAAGTTTAGTTGTTATTTATTTTATTTTATTTTAGTTTATTTATTTAGTTTAGGTTTATTATTTATTTATTTTATTTTATTTTATAGTTTTTTTTTTTAGGGTTTATTTATTTTATTATTTTTTATGTTTTACTTTTATGTTTAGGTTTCTTTATTTAGTTTATTTTTTTATTTTTTTATTTATTTTTATTTTAAGCCTAGTTTTTTATTTTGTTTATGTTTTATTCCAAGGTATCTATTTTATTTTAGTTTAGTTTCTTTATTTTATTTTAGTTTTCTTTTAGGTTTAGGCTGAGGTTTTATCTATTTACTTTTAATCTTTATTTAGGCTCTTTATATTTATCTTATTTTAGGTCTTTAATTAGTTTAGATTTCAGGTTTTAGGTTTTAAGGCTGCTGATTTATTTAGGGCTGCCTAGGGTTTAGGGCTCAGCACAGGGCTCAGGTTTGTGGTTAAGGTTTAGGGTTTTAGGTTTAGACCTGTGGCTCAGCTCTGCACATGGTTTAAGGTTTAGGGTTTAGTGGCTCAACAGCTCTGGCTCAGGTTTGGGTTTGGGCTTGGGTTTCAGCGTGTGGTTAGTTTGTGAGTTTAGGTTTTATGATTTTAGGGCCTAGGTAGCATTTAGGGTTTAGTGTCAGTCAGTGATAGGGTCAGGCTCAGTGGCCTAGGGTCAGTGGTTTAAGTGGCTAGTGTCAAGGATCTTTTGGCTTAGATTTGTGGGTTTTTTTTTATAATTAACCAAACCAAAGTTTAGGTTTATTTAGTTTAATTTTTATTTTAGTTTATTTTATTTTATATTTATTTAGTTTATTTTATTTTATTTAGTTTAATTTATTTATTTTAAGTTTATTTATTTTAGTTTAAGTATTTTATTTTATTTTATTTTTTTAGGTTTAGGTTTATGTTTATTTTTTTTAGTTTAGGTTTATTTTATTTTATTTTTAAGTTTAGGTTTTATTTTTTTAGGTTTATGTTTTATTTTTTCATTTTTATTTGGTTAGTTCATTTTAGGTTTATTTTAGGTTTTATTTTAGTTTATGTTTAAGTTTATTTTTGTTTATTTTATTTTCTTTGTTTTGGTTTAGTTTAGTAGATTAGGTTTAGGTTTTATTTATTTTAGTATAGTTTATTTTAGTTTAGGTTCATGTTTATTTTATTTTGTTTGTTTTAGTTTTATGTTTCTTTTAGTTTTATGTTTCTTTTAGTTTAGGGAAAGGCTCAGACTCAGTTATTGAAAAAGGGGCAACCAAAATTTGTGAGTAGCTAAATTTCAAAAGAAGGGTTACAATCACAAAAAAGGGCTACCAATCAATATAAGAGAAGAATATCATCCTAGCCATCATTGCCAACAAACCTCACAAGTGCACCCAACCAAGCAGTAGTGGCAGCCAAGAAAAAGGAACAACCATCAAAAGGGAAAAATAAGAAACAAATCAACCAAACAACCAACCAAAGACCCTAACAGAGTGGATCAACCAATAGAACACCAACCACTAGAATAGAAGAAGAGTTGAAGAAAAGCACCACAACCCCAACCAAAATCCAGGACCATAACCAAGTAAGAGACAAAAAAAACCACCAACCAAACAGCCACCAATAGTAGAACAGAAAGCAACCAACTAGAAGAAATGAAGGAAAGGGGAAAGCCAACAGCACAACCAAAAAAAAAGCCCAAGAACACCAATGAGGGTAACCACAAAACCAACAAGGAAACATAGAGAACATAAAAGGGAGCAGTAAACAACCAAAGAAAGGAAGCCAACAAACCAAAAAGAAGTGAAACAAAAAAGAGGGATGAAGAAGAAAAAACCCAAGGGAAAGGAGGCACAATAATAGAATAGAATAACACCAGTAGAAGCACCTTAACAAAGAAAGCAAGAGAAGCCACCAACAGAGAAGGAGAAAAAGAAACAAAATAAATCTAACATAAGGCAAACCATCTTTATCTAAGAAAGGCCTTTAATTACTTAGAATAATATCATTGATAAATAATGTAAAATCATAGAGGTTGCTCCCTAAGCCGCCTAAAAAATCAACACAAGGATTGCCTTCCCTCAAACTATGAGTCATTTTAAATGAAAGTTTAGAAGTAATGGCTTACATAATCATAATTAAATAGAAAAGCTCAGCATTACCCTTGTGATTAGAATTGATCATAGCAACAACCATCTCAACATCAGATTCCAACCAAATAGTAAGAAAATTTATGTCCAAACAAAGCTTAAGAGCATGATAAACAACCATCAATTCATCCATAATAACAGAAATAGTAGAGAGAGGAGTGGAAAAAGCAAAGATAATATTCCCAAGACTATTTTGAAAATACCACCACAAACAAACTTGTTAAGTGCAACAGAGCCATTAGTATTAATTTTAATACAACAATTAAGAGGCTTAATCCAGTTAATGATTTTATAAATAGGAGGTGAGTCACAATAAAGAAAACTTGATACCCAACTTAGAGGCAACAAACTTGCAACCTTTATAATTAGTACCACTAAGAAGAGTACTTATGTAAACAAAAAAAATTGATCTTTAGTCTTCGCAATAATCTTCTTATGATTCATAAAATTATGATGCTTAACATCATTTTGCCAAATAAACAAAATAAAAGTAAAAGCCACCACAATTTTGATATGCCCTTTGATAGTATTCTTTAAAATAAGAGTTAAGAAGTTGCATTAAAGAAAGCTTACCATTAAAACTTAAATTAAATAACCTCATACTAACCCCAAACTTTAAAGGCAATGGCACCATTAATAAACATGACTAACATTCTCAATATGAAAGCTACACATGCATTTAGAAAGAAGATAAAAGCCTTTATCCAAAAGTAAAGAATCAACAACAATAAAAATCCTTAAAATACTCCAAACAAGAATCAAATGAGAGGTAGGAATAATATTATTCCAAATTTTAAGAAAGACAGGAGAAGAGGGTTGATTAACTCTAATATGGTGCTAAGTATCTTTAAGGGAAAAATCACCATTACTAGAAATGAAAGAGTTGATCCGAAATAGTACCATCAATAATATTATGGTACTATTACAAATGGATTCGTGAATCAAATCATTTAAGAGAGAGTGATTCCAATCACCATTTAAAAAAAAAGATTAACTTTTCAAGAAGAAGTAAAATGAGTATTAAGCATAGAATCAATAGAATAAACCCTCATCCAATTATCTTGCCAAAAAAAGGAAGAACCACCTTTAATACCCAAGAAAATGAGAGGTTATGCATGCCATTTAACATTATAAAGGCATTTCCAAGCAATAGAATCACCATGTTTATAGTTACAAATTAAGGGATGCTTACCTTTGTAATATTTGAAATTCATAAATTAGCCCAAAGACTAACATTCTTCCAAAAATTCCACCATAGTTTATAAGAAAACATTGGTGGAATCCATCAAGGACGCAACCAATACCACGCTCAAATAAAGTACCATTTAGCTGATTTAAGAAGCCCAATGAAGCCTTTGGTAATGCCTAACTCCAAAAAACTTATTAAAATTTATTAAAAAATTCATTCCATCTAATAATAACAAGGGAAGTAGAAAAAATTTAGTAACAAAAATAAAGTAAGAGAGTAAAATACTTTTTTAATAATAATTAATCGCCACCAAAAGATAAAAAATGAAATTCAAGGGTAGAAACTTTATTCAATATTTTGGATAACCTCATCAAAGACATGAGATCTCTTAGTACAACAATATAGGAGAGCCTAAATATTTGATAAGACTTTGAAGAGAAAACCAATAATATCCATTATTTCATGACTAGTTATATAAATAGAAGATATAAACTAGTATTTAGGGTTTAGTATTTTAAAGTTTTTATTTTAATTAAGTAAACTAGTAGTACATTTATTTAGTTTATTTTATTTCTTTTTTATTTTATTTAGGTTTATTTTTATTTTCATTTGTTTAGATTTTATTTATTTATTTTAGTTTATTTTTAGTTTAAGTTTAGGTTTAGCTATTTTTAGTTTCATTTTTATTTTATTTTTAAGGTTGTTTTATTTTTATTTTAGGTTTAGTTTAGGTTTTTATATATTTTATTTAGGTTTAGGTTTTTTTATATTTTAAGTTTATTTTTAGGTTTTATTTTTAGTTTAGTTTCTTTATTTTTTTATTTTATTTTGTTTAGTTTTAGGTTTAGTTTAGTTTAGTTTTAGTTTATTTTTTTATTTTAGATATTTATTTTAGTTTAGTTTAGGTTTTTTTTTATTTACTTTTATTTTAATTTTGGTTTATCTTTTAGTTTAGGTTTTTATTTAGTTTTATTTTTATTTTATTTTAGGTTTATTTATTTTATTTTACATTTTTTTTTTTAATTTTTTTTTTATTAGTTTATTTTATTTTATTTTATTTTGTTTTATTTTTAGTTTTTTTATTTATTTATAGGTTTTTTATTTTATTTTTTAATATTTTATTTATTTAGGTTATATTTATATTTTATTTTTAGTTTTATTTATATTTTTTTATTTTAGTTTATTTTATTTTATTTTATTAAGTTTCTATATTTATTTTTTTTTTTTATTATTTCAGTTTATTATTAGAGTTTTAGTTTAGTGAGTTTTAGTTTAGAGGTTTAGTGTTTATCAGGAGGTTTGGGATGTTAGGTCTTAGGGCCAGAGGATCTGTGGAGTTTAGGTAGTTTGTGGTAGTTTTGGTTTTTTAGTGTAGGATTTTTTTAAAAAAAATTTTATTATTTATTTTAGTTTATTATTTATTTTATTTTTATTTTATTTTATTTTATTTATTTATATTATTTATTACATTTTATTTATTTATTTATTTTGTTTTTTTTTTTTAGTTTATGTTTATTTTTCTATTTTTTTTTATTTTATTTATTTATTTTTATTTATCTTTAGGTTTTAATTTTATTTTTTTTTTTAGGTTTTAGTTTTATAGTTTAGTTTATTTTGGTTTTATATTTTAGTTTAGTTTAGGTTTATTTTGTTTTGATTTTTATTTATTTTAGTTTTTATTTATTTATTTATTTTATTTATTATTTTAGTTTATTTATTTTATTTTTTTAGGTTTTTTTAAGTTTATGGTTAAGTTTATTTTTATTTTTTAGTTTTTAGTTTAAGTTTTTTATTTATTTTTATATTTTATTTTTTATTATTTTATTTTATTTTTGTTTATTTAGTTTTATTTTATGTTTTATTTATTTTTAGTTTATGTTTTATTTATTTATTTTATTTTAGTTTTATTATTTTATATTTTATTTTTTTAGGTTTATTTTTTGTTTAGGTTTTATTTTATTTTATTTAAGTTTAAGTTTTTTATTTATTTTATTTTGGTTTTATTTAGTTTAGGGTTTTAGTTTTAGGTTTTTGTGGTTTAGGTTTAGGGTTTGTGGTTTGGTTTAGAGTTTAGGGTTTAGAGTTAGAGTTTTTTTTAATTTTTTATTTGTTTTAAATTAAGCAAACCCAGGTTTATGTTTATTTATTTATTTTTTTTTTTACTCATTTTATTTAGGTTTATTTATTTTTTTATTTAATTTTCTTTTATTTATTTTAGGTTTAATTAATTTAGTTTAATCTTTTATTTTATTTTTTTAGTTTATTTTAGGTTTATTTATTTTTTTTGTTTAGTTTATATTTTATTTTAGTTTAGGTTTTATATTTTATTTTTTTGTTTAGGTTTAGGTTTTATTTTATAATTTGGTTTTGTTTTTTTTAGTTTAGTTTTTTTTTATTTTAGTTTATTTTATTTTATTTAGTTTAGGTTTAGTTTAGGTTTTATTTTTTAAGATTAGTTAAAGTTTATTTATATTAGTTTAGTTTTAGTTTAGGTTTTATTTATTTTTTAATTAGTTTTTTTTAAGTTTAGTTTTATTTTGCTTTATTTTTTTAAATTTTATTTAGTTTTATTTTATTTTATTTTTTATTTTGTTTTTATTATGTAGTTTTTATTTTATTTAGTTTTATTCCATGTTTATTTTATCTTAATTTAGATTAAGTTTTATTAATCTTATTTTAGCTTATTTTTATGAGTTTATTTTTTTTTAGTTTAGCCTAATTTTAGCTAAGTTTTATCTTTATTTTATCCATGTCCATTTTCTTTATTTTATCTTTTTTTTTCTCTTAGCCCATTTTGTATTTTTGTCCTAGGCAGGCTGGTCTTAGGGCTCTAAGGTTTCAGTGGCCTGTGGTGTGGTTTGGGGGGCCCGTGGGTTTGTGGCCTAGGCTCCAGTGGGCTAAGCCAGTGACTAAGCCTGTGGCAGTGGTCCTCAGTGGCTCAGTGGCTCAGTGGTCAGGGCTCAGGGACTGTGGCCTGGGCGCCTGTGGCAGCCAGGCTCAGTGCCTAGGCTCAGGCCCAGGCAGGGCTCATCAGATCTGTGGCTCAGTGGCCTAGGCTCAGGTCACCCAGGCTGTGGCTCAGGCCCAGGCCTGGGGTGGTCAGGCCTGGGGCTGCAAGCTCAGTGGCAGCCAGTTTAGAAGGTCAGTGGCCTGAGCCAGATCTGTCAGGGTCATGGTAGGTGTGGTCAGGTTTAGGGTTTGTGGGCCAGTGGTTTAGTGGTTAGGGTGGTTTTGGGTTTAGGATTTAGGGTTTAGGTTAAGGGTTATGTTTAGGGTTTAGGGATTAGGTTTAGAGTTTATGTTTAGTTAGGGTGGTTTAGGAGTTAAGGTTTAGGATTTTAGAAATGAAACACAAAGAAAAGTACAAAGTCCCAGAGGGGAAAATCTAAGCTAATGCTCAAAGCTACAAAAAAGTCCAAGGAGATAAGCCCTAATAGAATAGATAAAGAAAGGAAGCTAACAAAAAAGAAACAGAGATCCACAAAAATAATCCTTGAAATCAACAGAACTTCCTCGCCTTATGAAACCCTCAATCCAAGAAGAAAGTCTCCCAATTGTACTGAGATCTACTACAAGCTTAAAAAGGGATTAGTATAGATAATGAAATAGTTAATTAAGCATAAAATATAAGAGAAGATAGAAGTAAAAGAGATGAAGAAATGGCTCAGGCTTAGTAATAGTCATCTTAAGGAGCAGCACCATATGTAAGCATCCAGACTTCAAGTGAAGGGTTACAAATACATATAGCACTACCAGCCAAAAGAAGGATGGGAAGCATCATGGCCATCATTGCCAGCATACCTCTTGTAGTTCCTTATCCAATGATGATCATCGCACAAACCTTCATAAAACTTCAAGTAGCAAATGTAGCCACAAAAAACCCAAAGAATCGAATATATATATTAAACTCAATAAAGTGATAAGGAGGTAACACATCAAGAAAGCCTTAGACCGGGAGCACCACCAAAGTCACCACCAAGAATTTCTAACACGCTAGAGCAAACCTCACAATAAAAGAAATAGGACTAAGCAGAGACCAAACAAAGGCAAAAGGATGACCATAATTGGTAAAGTCCTTCATTAAAAAAACATGCCAAGATCCATAAACGATAATAATATCCAGATTAACTATAAGACTAACATCAAGAATGATAGGAAGCAAGGCAACCAACAAAATAGAAAGGGTAGAGGTTCAACCACAATCCAAAAAATGAAAATCCCATAGTAGACACTAAGAGAAGAATGGAAAAGTAAACAACTGATCCATACATAGACTTGACAAGATCAAAAAATTATAACAAAGTAAATACTTTAAACTCAACAGCAGCACCCAATCCAAGCAACCAAGAAGCCACCGCGAGCCACCAAGACAACCAAGGATTCAAATCATTAGACTTAGAACCATCGATGAAAGACAAAAATAGAGTCATCCATTTAGAAATATTGAAAAATCCCAAGAAAAATCCATAGCAGCCCACCAATCCCAATCTAATGACATGAGAATCTAGTTAAAACAACTAGATACAGGAGCTAAATAAAGGTAGAAATCCTTTATGGTTAGAAATAATCCAACAGCCAGAGACAACCACAAAAAAGAATCCCAATAGGGAAAACATCAGCCAAATCCAAAAAGCATCCAACAAGTTGTTAGCCACCTTCCAGTTCATAATACCAATTAAAAATATAACATCGATATTACAGAGGCACAAATAATTAGACAATATAGCAAACCAAATAGCCAACCTTACGCTTCTTCAGAAGCACTAAAGAAAGGATAGATAGTAAGGAAAATAGCTCTCCAAGCTATAACCAAAGAACAAAGAGCCCTCAAAGTTACATAACTCCTCTTTGTAGTGCCACAATAAACAAAATATTAATAGCCACCTTCCATGAGCAAACCATAACCAAGAGGGACACACCCAAATAGCACCAAGAAAATCCTTAAGGAGAACAAGTGGGAAGGATGAGACCAAGAGAGAAAGGACAACCAAAAATAACTGGAAAACCATCCCACAGAACTACAAGGAGACAAACATCCAACCATAGGTGAAGGTCACAAAATAGCATGAGTAACACCAAAAGAAAAAACCACAAACCATGAACAATAGAAAACAACCAACCAAAAAATCCAAAGAAAAAATAGGTTGTAGAGAGATCCAACCAAAAAAGAGAACCACACCAATCAGAAAACAAGCAGGACTAAACAACCTCCATCTATAGCAAACCCCTCTACTAGGATGGAAGAGAAAGGAAACCAGAAAATAAAAAATATAAAAAAATTCCAAAGAATGGAAGGACAGCCCCAACCCATCCAAAGAATGGAAAAACCAAACAGAAAATAAAAGTAGGTTTAGAGAAGAAATAAATAAAGACCAAACCAAAGATAAGAGAAAACCAAAATATTCAAAACCAAAAAACAAGGGGAAAGCCAACCCCATTGAGGAGAAAAGATTAAAAGCTTCAAACATAAGGCAAACCAGTTTTATCTAGATTCACAAGACTCCTTAAATGGAAAGGGATGTCATCATTAGAAAACATTTGCATAGAAGAAGACTTGGCTCCCAAATTGGCAAGAAATTCAACAAGAATTGGCTTCCTATAAATATGATAAATGAAAATCTAGGTTAGCAAGAAGCCTCCTAGTATGCTTAAGTAAAGAATACACTTCAACATTACCATGAGCATCAAAAATCATTAAATCTAGAAGAAGGAGAGCATCAACTTCAAACCAGATCTTATGAAAACCTTGTCATAAACAAATAGAAATTCCATGATGAAAACCTTTTAGCTCAGTAAATAACACAGAACAAGGCTATAAAAGGGCAGTGAAAGCAGAGATAACCTTGCCACTATGATCTCTCAAAATCCCACCATAGCCATAATAGCCATTAGAAACTAAGCCATCATTGTTAACCTTAATGAAGTGATAATTAGGTTTAATCCAATATATAATTTTCTAGGTAGAGAGATTACAGTGAGGGAAGGTTAATCCCAAAATTGAAGGCCATAGAATTGCACCCTTTAAAACTAGAGTAAGTAAGATTAGCTTTGAAATAAGACATAATTTTATATTTGGCTCTAGAAATAATAATATGATGATAGTTCATAGAATATTATGATGCTTAGCATCATTTCTCCATCCAAATATACCAAAGAATAGTAGTACAAAACAATTTTAACATGACCCTTAGAAGTATGAGAGAAACAAGCTTCAAGAAGTTGCATAATAGAAAATGAACCATTAAAATGGAAAGTATTAAAAATATTATCATACTATTTCCACACTTTAGCAAAGAATAGGGCCATTCACAAAAAAACATGATCCACTTTCAATGTGATAGCAATAGCATTTAGAGGGGAGATGGAAGCATTTTTTTCAAAAGTAGCATCCACAAGGATATAATGCTCAATGCCAAGTTAAAACCAAAATGAAGTAGGGCACAAATATTCTATTTTAGTAAAACCAAGGACTCTTGATATTTAAATCGATGAAGTGCCAAACATCCTTAAAAAAAATCTCTAGAAGAATTTTAAAGAGAATTTGGTGGGTTCGTTAGGGAAAGGACAAATTTTAGGATTTTGTCAACTGTCACTTTAGGGACAAGGATATTTAATTGAGCCACATCCTAGTTATTGTGAGTAATTAAATGATTAATCTTAAGCATCATAGTGGAATTATTATTAAGCAAGGAATCAATAGAGCCTTGCCCCAACAAATTGCCTTACCAAAAGGAAGAGGAACTAGAATTGACACCCCAAGAAATTATGTTCTCAGCATTCTATTTGATACTACAAAGTCTTCTCCACATAGGAGAATCCCCAGATTTGAAAGCACAACTGAGGGGATGTTTTCCTTGACAATATTTAGCATGCATAAACTTAGATCAAGTAACTATGGTTATTTCTAAAATTCCACCACATTCTAAGAAAAATAGTTAATAGAATCCTCTAATGTTTTGCAACCCAAGCCACCTTCAATATTAGGATCACAATGGTTGTGCCAACTAGCCCAATATAATATTTTGGTAGAAGAGCTAGATCCCAAAAAAATTTATTAGAAAGTGTATTGATCCTTTTAATAATAGAATGGGTAGGAACAATAGTAGATAAGAGATACAGAGGAGCAAATGGTACTTTTGATTAAGGTAAGTCTAGCACCAAAGGAAAGTAAATTAAACTCTAAGAGGAGGTTTTCTTATTTTTCAATGACTTCATCAAAAAAGAAGATCTTTTCATTCCCCATATAAAGGAGAGTCAAATACTTGATAGGGAGAATTTGATGTGAAAACCCATAATATTCTTAATAACATTGATCTTGATTAGAGGAAATAGAAGAGCTAGTAATAAAATAACTTCTATCGATTAATATTCAAGCCACTCTCATGCCAAAAAAGAGTTAAGAAATTACACAACTTTTAATATAAAGAGTATAGCTATTGCAAAATATAATGAAATCATCAGCAAAATTGAGGTGAGAAATGGGAAACCCACCACTGGTTCTGTAGTACATGTTAGGCATTTTACTAAACACCTACTTAATACATCTAGAAAGATATTCCACAATAATAGAGAAAAGGGCAGGAGAGAGGGTCCCCATGCCTTAGCCCATGAGAAGAAGAGAAGAAACCATGAACTTCACCATTGTGGAGCAAAGAAAATAAAGAATTCTCAATCACATTCTTATTTAAAGCAATAAATTGATTAGAGAATCCAAATGAAGCCAAGATTTTATATAGGAACCCAACCAATATTATCATAAGCTTTGGAAATGTCAAGCTTTAAAAGTGTTTTCACTAACTTTGGCATTCAAATCATGGATCATTTCTTGGGCTAAAAGAACATTATATGAAATGGATCGCCTTTAACAAATCTGGTTTGATTGGGGAGATAATTTTAGAAGCAAGATACTCAACCTTTAGCCAACATCTTAAAAAATAAGTTTGTTAAAAAAAAGCAAAGGCTAATTGGCCTAAAATCACTCCAAATTTAGTATTGTCCTTTAGGAATTAAATACCAAAATATTTGGGAGAGTACTACCCTTAAAGAAATCAAGAACAACTTTAACCAAGTCCTCTTTAATGGTAATCCAACATGTTTGGAAAAAGAGGGTAGTAAAACCATCAGGGCCACAATCGAAGTTTGTATTCATACTTTGCAAAGTGTCGCAATTTCATGCTCGTAAGGCAAGGAAGAAAGCATCTTGTTATCATCAAAATGAGATTAGGGATAACGTGAAGAAATCTCATCATAAGCAACAATTTTATTAAGAAGCTTTGTATAAAAAGAAATAGCAGAATCAATAACCTCCTTTTTAACTAAACACCAAACACCATCATTAGTTTTAATTTTGTGAATGTGATTTAGAGCCTTTTTCTTTCAAACAATGGCATGAAAATATTTAGTACTATGATCACCATCAGAGATCCATTTCATAGAATATTTTTTCTACCAATAGGTCTCCTCCATGTCTTGATAACATGTTAACCTATTTTTAGCTTGAGCCAACAAATGAATTTTAGAAGGGTCATTAACAACAACATCTTCCAAAACTATAACCACATTCTCCATTTCTTTTATATTGACAAAAAGGTTCTTGAAATAATGTTTATTCCACCAATTAAGGCATTGTTTAAGTCTTTTTAATTTGAACCACAATCTCCTCATCCCAAAAAATAGAATCATCAAGATGGAGAGGTTCACCCCAAGCTAAGAATAACAACATCCAAAAAATCTATCATCATGAGCCACATATTTTGAAAGCAAAAAAGGATAGGAGAGGAGGTTTAGTAACATTTAAGTTCACGGTGATAAGCAAGGGAGAATGCTCCAAAAGGGTTTTGCTTAAGTCCACAAAAGTACTAGAGAAGGTTAATAAAATGGTTAAAAAGAACCTGATCTAACTTTTGTCAGAGTCTATAATTATTCCATGTAAACTGAGACCCACTAAAGCCAATATCTGTATGATAACAATCAAGGATCATGTTATTAAAATCTTCCATTGAAAATAAGTTTGCATTACCACCAACCCGTCGAGGAAGAAGAGATAGTGTTAAAATCCCCACCCACAAACCAAGGAGCATCAACAAAAGAAGAGAAACTAATAAGATCTTCCCAAAGAAGTCGTCTACCATTTCTATTACAAGAAGTATAAACAAATGAACCAAAACAACACCAATTATCATAAGTAATTTTAACATTCACAACTTGGAATAAATCATCCAAAACCTGTAAAACAAAAGGACTATTCCAAAAAATCCAAAAGCAATCATTCATGTAATAGAAGGAATGTTAGAAGGAAGAATAAAGGGTTCCAAGATAGCCAAAAAGGAAATGTTATGAGAACAAACTAAATTTCTAATTCTATTTCTAATAGAGAGGGTACCAATCCCTCTCGCATTCCAAATTAAGAAAGAAACCATTTATTTTGTAGAAGAGCCAGATCTAGTAACTCTGGCAAAGTTAGAAATTTAGTTTTAGAGTTCTATTATTCTTTCTAAAAAATGTTTGAAATTTATTAGTCAAATCCACAACATCACCATAGATAGGGATTTTGGATATGCTTGAAATAAGGTTGCACATTAAAACCATCATTGCCACTTCACCTTCTTCCAAATCATTATTATGTTGCAAAATCAGATTAGAAATTAGTTCAACATTAGATGAAAAGGGAGAAGAATTAGAATCATTTAAAGCACAAGTGCCCAAGTCCGGATTAGAAACTTTATCCTAAGTTTGCTCACCAATCAAGCCCTCATGAAGGATCACATTTTCTTCAATTATAGGTGGCAAAGAAGCAGAATAGAATCATTTGAGATAGAATCATCATCCATAACTTTATCCTTTGGAAATTTTTTAGTTATATCCAACTCTACTAGAATTTGA
>CM038214.1:346162532-346289742 GCA_021442155.1 Cymbidium sinense | reverse complement strand
CTAAATTAAATTATATTAAACCTAAAATAAATAGATAAAAAAATAAACTAAATAAACTACAATAAGCTAAAAATAAATAAACCTAAAAAAATAAAATAAATAAACTTAAACCTAAATCTAAACCAAAACTAAATAAAAATAAAATAAATTAATTAAAATAAATAAACTAAACATAAATAAATAAAACCTAAACTAAAAATAAATAAACTAAACTAAACTAAAAACCTAAATAAAAAAAATATAATAAAGAAAATAAAATAAAATAAGATAAATAATAAATAAACACGAAACCTAAATGAAATAAAAATAAAAGAAATTTAAAATAAAAAATAACTTAAACCTAAACTTAAAGAAAATAAACTTAAAAAATAAAAATAAAAACCTAAATAAATTAATAAACTAAATAAAATAAACTTAAATAAAAATAAAATAAAAACCTAAACCTAAACCTAAAATAAACCTAAACTAAACTAAATAAATAAAGAAATAAACTTAAACCAAAACTAAAATAAAATAAAATAAAATAAACTAAAATAAATAAACTAAACTAAATAAATAAACCTAAAATAAACTAAATGAAAATAAAATAAAATAAATAAACCTAAATAAACTAAACTAAACTAAATAAACATAAATAAACTAAACTAAATAGAAAACCTAAACTAAATAAAAATAAACTAAAAATAAATAAACTTAAATAAATAAATAAACTAAAATAAAATAAACAAATCAATAAAATAAAATAAAATAAAAGATAAAATAAACTAAACTAAACTAAACAAAATAAATAAATTTAATAAAAATAAATAAAATAAATAAAATAAATAAATAAACTAATCTACACTAAATAAACTAAATAAAATAATAATAAAAATAAACCTAAATAAACTAAAAAATAAAATAAACTAAACAAAACCTAAAAAACTAAATAAACCTAAACCTAAACCTAAAGCTAAAACCTAAACTAAACTAAATAAACCTAAACCTAAACTAAATAAAATAAACTAAAATTAAATAAATAAAAATAAACTAAAAAATAAACCTAAAAATAAAGTAAAAGAAACCTAAAAAATATTAAATAAACTAATCTAAAATAAATAAATAAAAAATAAAAATAAATTAACCTAAAATAAAATAAGAAAAATATCCTAAACTAAAAAAAATAAACTAATAAACGTAAACCTAAACCTAAAATAAATTAACTAAATAAAATAAAAATAAACCTAAAACCTAAATAAAAATAAAAATAAAAATAAACTAAACTAAAATAAATTAACCTAAACTAAACTAAAATAAACCTAAAATAAAAATAAATAAAATAAAATAAATTTAAAAATAAAACCTAACCTAAATAAACTAAAATAAAATAAAAAAAATAAATAATCAAAATAAAATAAAAATAAATAAATAAACCTAAACCTAAACTAAATAAATAAAATAAACCTAAAATAATATAAAATAAACTAAATAAACTAAATTAAAAATAAAATAAATAAAAAAAAAAATAATAAACCTAAACCTAAACCTAAACTAAACTAAATAAAAAATTTAAATAAAAAATAAATAAAGTAAATAAAATAACTAAATAAACCTAAACTAAACTAAATAAATAAAAATAAATAAATAAACTAAACTAAAAAAATAAATAAATAAACCCTAATAATAAAAATAAATAAAATATAATAAAATAAAATAAAACAAAAATAAATAAAATAAAATAAAAATAATTAAGGAAATTAAAATAAACTAAATAAAAAAAATAAACCTAAACTAAATCAAACCTAAAAAAATAAAATAAAACTAAATAAACTAAACAAAATAAATAAACCTAAACCTAAACCTAAATAAACTAAAATAAAATAAATAATAAAATAAAAAATAAATAAATAAATAAAATCAAATATACAAAAATTAATAAACTAAAACTAAACTAAATGAACCCTAAAATAAATAAAATAAACTAAAAAAAAATAAAATATAAACCTAAAAATAAAATAAACCTAAATAAAAATAAAAAAACTAAATAATCCAAAATAAATAAAGTGAAAATAAAATAAGCTAAATTGAAATAAAATAAACCAAAAACAAACTAAACTAAACAAAATAAATAAACCTAAAGCTAAACCTAAAAATATAAATATAATAAAAATAAACCTAAAATTAAAGATAAAATAATATAAAAATAAACCTAAAAAAATAAACCTAAACCTAAAATAAAAAAATAAGCCATATAATAAAAATAATAAAAATAATAAAAATAAAACACTAAACCCTAAAACCTAAATAATAAACCTAAACACTAACCCTAACCCTAAACTTAAACCTAAACCCTAAACCCTAAAACCCTAAACCCTAAACCCTAAACTAACCCTAAACCATAAACCCTAAAAGCTAAAACCCTAAACTCTAAAGCTTAAACCCTAAACCCTAAACTAACCCTTAATCCTAAGCTAAACCTATACCCTAAACCTTGAAAACCCAAAACCCTAAAGCCTAAACACTAAACCCTAAACCCTAAACCATAAACCCTAACCCTAAACCCTAAACCCTAAAACCCTAAAGTAAACCTAAACCTATAAAATAAAATAAAACATAAACATAAACCTTAACCTAAAAAAAATAAAATAAAAAATAAAAACTAAACTAAAATAAAATAAATGAAAACCTAAACTAAATTATAAATAATAAAAAACTAAATAAAATAAAAACTAAACCTAAAATAAAAATTAAATAAACTTAAAATAAAAATTAAATAAAAACCTAAACCAAAAAAATAAACCTAAAAATAAATAAAAAATAAAACCTATACCCTAAACTAAAAAAATTGAACTTAAAATAAAAATAAAATAAACCTAAACTAAGATAAACTAAACTAAAATAAATAAAACCTAAACCTAACCTAAAGTAAACTAAATCTAAACTAAACCTAAACTAAATAAAATAAAATAAACTAAAATAAACCTAAACCTAAACTAAAAATAATACCTAAAATAAACCTAAAATAAAACCTAAAAGCTAAACCTAAAAAAATAAAATAAAACCTAAACCTAAACCTAAAAATAAAAATAAAACTAAACCTAAAAAATAAAATAAAAATATAACTAAACTAAAAAATAAACCTAAACCTATGCCAACCTACTAAATAAACTAAAATAATAAAACCTAGAAATGAATAAACTAAACTAAATAAAATAAAAAATAATCCTAAATAAAATAAAAATAAAATAAACTAAAATAAATAAAAATAAACTAAATAAACTATAAACATAAACCTACCACTTTAATTTAAAAAAATAAAAATAAAAAAAATAAAAAATAAAAAAACATAAACCCTAAACCATCACCTAAACCCTAAACCCTAAAATCTAAACCCTAAACCTAAACCTTAAACCCTAAACCCTAAATAAACCCTAAAAAAACCTAAACTTAAACTAAATAAAACCTAAAAAATAAAATAAAGAAAAAAAAATATAAACCTAAATAAAATAAAACCTAAACTAAAACCTAAACATAAGCCTAAGCCTAAACCTAAAAAAATAATAAATTAAGAAATAAAAACTAAACTAAAATAAAATAAATAAAAACCTAAACTAAACTAAAAAAATAAAATAACCTAGAAATAAAAAAACTAAATAAAACAAAAACTAAACATAAAAAATAAAGCTAAAATAAAAACTAAATAAAAATCTAAACCTAAAAAATAAACCTTAAAATAAATAAAAAAAAACCTAAACCTTAAACTAAAAAAAAATAAACCTAAAATAAAAAAAAAAACTAAAACCTAAACTAAAATAAATTAAACTAAAATAAAGAAAACCTAAACTTAAACCTAAAATAAAGTAAACCTAAACCCAAAACTAAATAAATAGAATAAACTAAAAATAAACCTAAACCTAAACTAACAAATAAAACCTAAAAATAAACCTAAAATTTAAACCTAAACCTAGAAAAGAAAAATAAAACCTAAACCTAAACCTAAAAAATAAAAAAATAAAACCTAAACCTAAAAAATTAAATAAAATAAAACTAAACTAAAAAAAAAACTAAGCCTAAACCTAAACCTAAAAAATAAAAATAAAAAACCTAAACTAAAATAAATAAATTTAAATAAATAAACCAAACAAAAAAAGAATAAAAATTAACCTAAATAAAATAAAATAATAAAATAAACTAAAATAAATAATAAATAAACTAAATAAAAACCTACTAGTTTACTTAATTTTTTTTTAAACGAACCTAAACCCTAAACCCTAAATCCTAAACCCTAAACCCTAAAAAAACTAACCCTAGACCCTAAAGCCTATACCTACAACTAAGCTAACTAAACCCTAAACCTAAGAATGGGCAAAACCTTGATGGCAAACATCATCCCAATTGGGCTCAATGATCTGAGGTGTCGAAGGGATGCAATGCTTATCATAGTGGTGGTGGGGGATCTAGAGGTGCTTGGGATGTGGAGGGTGGTCAAAGTGGTGATAATGGAGGCGAAGAGGATGGAGGTAAGCTATGGGTGGCAAAGAGAGAGAGATCGAGATATGATGGAGGATCCGCCACAGAGGGGGGTGGTATGAACTAGAAAACTAAATAATGGTCGATCTGATCTATTGCTTATGGGACTGTGTCTTTATAGTAGAGATGATTCTACTTATCTAGTGTTTTTGATTTGCTCTATTAGTCCTCATTTTTTATCTATGTCATCGCTTGTGTCTTAGAAAACTAAGGATGCTACTTGGTTTATGAAATTGAAGAGAAGAAATGTTGAATTTGAATTTATTCTCTATTAAAAGAAACCTTAAACCCTAAACCCAAAACTCTAAACCCTAAACACTAAACTAAAACTTAAACCATAAACCATAAACCTAAACCCTAAACCCTAAACCCTAAACCCTAAACTCTAAACCTAAAACCTAAACCATAAACATTAAACCCTAAACCCTAAACCATGAACTAAATCTAAACCTAAACTTTAATCCTAAACCTAAACCTAAACTCTAAACCCTAAACCCTAAACCCTAAACCCTAAATCCTAAAACCATAAACCCTAATCCTAACCTACAACTAAACCCTAAACCCCAAACATTAAACCCTAAATCCCTAAAAAACTAAACCCTAAACCCTAAACTAAACCCTAAACCCTAAACTTAAACTTTGAATAAAGATGTCATTAGGGGTAAATCCAAAAGAATGACTTAATCCTAACATAGTTATGGTAGCTAAAGAAAATGTCTTCAAGAGACTTTCCCTTGACTATTGAGATTTGAATACCCTAAATCATAACCCTAAATCATATTATAATACCATATATTATAGTATAATGTATCATCATATTTTGAGCATGTAGTGATGTGTTTTTGGATGTTATAAGATGTTTTGAAATGTTTTAGTATATTATTATTATGCCCTATAGTCTATATTAATATAAATCATAAAATATTGATTTAATAAATTAGATGATGAAATTTATTAAATTTGAAGTGGGAATTAGTAGTACCAAGGTGTGCATACCACTTGTAGTCTAAAAGTAAGATTTTATGTTCAAAATAAATATTATATGTTGTAGATAGTATAACATCATATATCATAATATATTTGTGCATTTTAAATTCTTTAGTATTTTACAATCATGCAGTTGAGCCTACACTAGCATTATTTATAAAAATGTTGATTTAGACTTTAAAATGGTGGAATTTGGCCAAATTCATAATAAAGTAATGGCATCATAATATATTGTTTCAATTTAAAATATGTATATGACTAAAAATATATTTTTATTATTTAGACTAATTTTATGATTTTTTATCTTAAGCAATGTGATATGCAATATAATATAATATAATATGTTATAGTGTATTATAATATAGGATGCCATAACATAGTGTAGCATCATGCATTATAGCATAATATTGTGTATTACTACTTGTTGTTTAGCATATTTAGTTTATATAGTATGATGTAGTAGTTTGTACCGGTATAATTCATAAAAATATTAATTTATAGGCTAAGATGATGGGATTTGGCCAAATTTAAGGTAAGCTTTAAGGAAAATGATTGGGGGTGTGCTATGCTATGTCATTTAATCAAAAGAATGGAATTTTGCATCCAAAATAAATGTTCATTTTTCAACCAAATTTTTTAAATTTTTACTTAGAGTGATTCATTTTATGGTGTAATGTAAGATAATATATTATATGAAAGCATATTAAAATATAATGTACATAACAATATAACTTCACATATATATGAATGTGGTGGTGTGTTACTAACTACTATTCTACATTTTAGTATGTTTTACTTTTGTTATGATACATTGGGTCAAAACTCACATAAATGTTAATTTGAAGGTTGAGATTGAAGAATTTGGCCAAATTCACGGCACAAACCAAGAAGCAACACCAAAATTTTGCTATTTTGTACCATTTCTAATGGAAAATAACAGTTTTATATCCAAAATGAACATTATTCATATTTTATGAAAATCTTATTATTTGTTCCTTTTAAGTGATTCTAATGAGGTCTAATGTTAGACAATATATTATATTATAACAAATTATAATATAGCATCATATATTATAATATAATATAGTGTGTTAATTCCTAAACCCTAATATGTTTAGCATGATATTGTATAGTTAGTTTGAGCTTGCACCATCACAAATCATAAAATGTTGATTACAATGTTAAGATGATGTAATTTGAATGAATACATTGATTTTGGTTGAAGTATTAAAGGTGTGCATAGAAAGAAATAAGATTTGATGAGAATTCCATGTCAAGGACATGGAGGAGATCTAGGGGATCACACATGCATTAGACATGACATGTGAGGGTCTATGTGGGCATAGAAGAAGAAAATCTATTGAGGATAAGGTTTGAATTTAATTTGATTATATGATTTATGGAAAAAGATCCATTGGGATAAGAATCTATAATCCACTGGGATTAAGATCAATTGACTTTAATTTGTTTTGTTTTAATTGATGTGGAGGCACATCTAGATATAGGCTCGAGTGGGATCGGTATATGAACCTTCCACTAGGGAAGCGTTCGCTATCCACTGGGATTTGGATTTGAGTTTGATTTCATAGATTTGTTTGGGATGTATCCACCGGGAATAAGAGTTTGTTGGATTTCTTTGATTTAACTCTACCAGGGGAGTTGGTTTAATTTGGCTCCACTGGAGAGGTTGGTTTTGAATTTGATTTGTTTGCTTGACTTGTTTATATATGATTTGGGGCTCCACTAGAAGGGTGTGATTTAACTCCACTGGGAAAAACTAGTTTAATTTAATCTGAGTTAATGTATGGACTATCGATGGAACCACTAAGAAGGGGCTATATCGCCTTGACCTACCTCAAGTTTATAAATCCAAAGGGATAGTCTACCGTAGGTGAAGCAAAATAAGGGGTTGCCTTTCGAGTGCAACTGCTGGAAGAAGGTGTAGAGACTTATATCTTCCAAAGTGAGGAACAACCACTAGGGTGACCGTTGGATGCACAACAAATCAAATTCCTAGGTGACTACTAAGTGAATGGGACTTATATCAACTCAAAAGTAGTCGATTAATTTTATCTTAATTTCATGTTATTTGATATGGTTTGTTTGGTTTAGTTTGATTTTGAGGGGCATATCCATTGGAGATGTGAGCTCAATCAAATTTGATATATTTAATTTATATATTATGTGTGATGGACCCACTAAGAAGCTATATCGGACTTATCCTATCTCGATTTATAAATCCAAAGGGATAGTCTAGCCGGGTAGAGCTAAACCTAAGGGGTTGCCTTTGGTGCAATAGTTATGCTAGGAAGAAGGTGTAGCACACTTACATCTTCTAAAGCAGGAATACCATTGGGTGACCAATTGGTAGCACAACAAATAGAACCCGACTGGGGAGACTACCGAGTGAATGCCGGGACTTATATCAACTCAAGAGTAGTCGCAATTTTATAAGGAGTTTTGCTGACACTACCTTAAAGATAGGATGCCTGCTTGGGAAATGGTACCACTAGGGGTGTCCTAATCCATAAGTGAATATATATATATATTTATGGACCTGGTGAGGGACCACACCGAAAGGGGCTATGTCTTTTGACCTATCTTAGATTTATCGACCAAGTGAGAGAATCAAGACATGATTCTCCAACCATTTAAGAAAGGGGAACTATCCAACCAATAGTAACCTGGTAGTGTCTAAATGGGGAGAATTTGCAAAGGATGTGATCCAAATATAGTGCCCACAAGGGAGGTGCGCGCATTATCAAGCCCTAGAAAGCTTATAGGTGAATGTGGCCAACTCAAGGAGAAAGTGTAGACTTACATCTACCATGAGTGGTGTATCCTAAGGAGAACCAACCAATAAAGTGTATCCATCAGATGAGTGGTGTATCCATCAAGATAGAGAACCAACCAACCTTAGGTTCTGTCGGTGTAATGATCAATATGGAAAGAAAGCATGTAGCTTACAACTTTCCAAGCAAACTAATCATCGGATATTATCATCACACATGCTATATGACCTAGAGACTAAAGTGGGGAGCCTGAGGAAGGACGACCTGCACTTGAAGCAGAGGGAAGGAGCTAGGGGACTTATCCTAAACCTCAAATATACTCAACCAAGCACAAAGGCTAATCCAAGAATAAAGTGTCGACTCACATCCTCTTAAATGAAACCAACATGAGGTAGCTTAACCATGCAAGAAGACCTACCAAACTAACAAGGCACTATCGTGTGTAGTGGCTAAAGAACAAAAGCGTAGCATACTTACATCCTCTAAAGCAAGAAGACCAATAACATAGCCTCAAGTATAAAGCATGAAAGTGAGTGCCGCTTTGCATTATCTCAACTTAGAGTAGCCCCGAGAAAAGATATGTATTTATTTTATATGTTTGTGTGTATTTTGTGTTCGTGTTGTGTCAATGAAGGATAGAATGTGATTTGGGTTCCTTACACCTACCCTAAACACATCGTGGGGGATTTATAAATAAAAATACTTTCAACATGGAATAGATTTAAATCAAAATAGAATTTTCATTGATGATAATTATTTTCAAACATGATTTATAATATTTCTTAAGTAGAGCATGTTGATTGGAAGCATTGGGAGCTCTCCTTATGATTAATAAGCTAATAAGATCCTCCTTAGTAGGCCTTCTATGGAAAAGGGCCTTCCTAAGTGGGTTCAAACTTGCCTCCCATCTTATGATGGGCAACAATCATTGTCCTTAGAACTAAAATAAGCTCTCCTACTTGAAAAGCTCTAGGACAGACCAACTTGTTATAAGCTTGAATCATTTTAGCTTTGTACAACTCGAGTTTTAGCATACCTACAGGTGTCTCTCCTCCAAACCTTCAATCTCTTCTAACCATAACTTAGCATTCTGCTATGTTGTGATCTTGCTACCTTCAACTATCCTTAGTGATGGAAGTTGGACTTCTAATGGTAGAACAACTTTGAACCCATACACTAAAGAAAAAGGAGTAGACTAAGTTGGAGTTCTATATGTGGTGCGGTAGGCCCACAAGGCTTCAACTAACTGCTAATGCCATTATCACTTATTGTGCTGAGTGTCTTCTTCAGTATTTAGATGATAGTTTTGTTGAAGGCTTACTAAGCATTTTCCAGGTAGTTGATGGTATAATATCTCCAATCTATGTTATTTCTTTGAAAAGTTGTTGATCTGATTCTCTTGAATGCACTATTATCGATATAATTCATCAAGGCACTTTGAAGCTATATATGATATGGTTCCTAAAAATTATAGCACACTAAACTATGACCTCTGAGTGAAATTGCCTTGCCCATTTTCAAAAGTACAAAGTAGCTAAGATGAATCGATGACCCTTGGAAAAAAAGAGGATTAATCGACTATGTGGTACCCCAACACTGAATGGCCATGAGGCTAATGTAGATGTAGAATGTTGGGTGGTTTGTAGGACCACACCATGTATTTGACATTGGTGGCATCGCCAGCCGTATCCATGCAATCTTTGATCATTGATCTAGTATCCTAGTCTTGATCTTGGCTTCCATCTTGGAGATTGGTTGGCTCCACATAATCCGTGTGTACCTCACCAATCTTATTTCGTGTTTGTCTAAATAATGTAACCACATTTGATTGAAAGACCACCAAGTACAAGACATCATCCACAAGAGCATAGGAAAGTGCTCTATTTCATCCGATGGGCTTGGGACTCTTGAGATAGTTTCCTTTATTTAGGTAATCTATGAATGGTTTCCAATCAAACTCCTCATCCTTCTTGGCAATGGTAACCTCCCCTTTAAGAGAGTACTTTTGATGAGTTCAATATCAATAAGGATAAGACTTATCTATTTTGGACCTTATTAATATGGACTCATCCTGACTTGCCAACTCCTGGCAAGCTTTACATACATGCTATGGTGTTCTCTCTCATCGAGAATCTTATAAATGGTAATCTCTAGGATTTGGGGCCAACAACCCATGGTGTACTTGTGATAGTGATGGAGCTTGAGCTTTATAACCTAATAGGACCCAATGATTTGGTTGATAACTAGTTGAGAATCCTAAGATGTTGATGTTATGGATGCTTAGAGTAATAACTCTAGACCCACAATCGAGCCTCATATTCAAATTCTTATTGCAAGGATTTGACAGATGATATGAGAATCTCATCACATCATGGTCTGGAGTTAAGAGAACTATTTCTACCCCTACATTTTCTGGAATAGTAGATTGTGGTTCTTCTCCTCTTTGAGAGGAAGCCACACCATCAATGTACATCTCCCAAAGGTGAATGCTAGTATCCCCTAAATTCATGATTTGTTCATCAAGGAGATCATCACTAAGCAGAAAGTGGGTGTCCTACTAAGAAATCCCGTAGCACTTGTATTTTCACTGCATAGAGGGGTATGAAGGTAATGCCAAACTATGAGAGGATCATGGACCATCGTGCCAACCATCCGGATATCATCGGCTGTGTCATGAGATATTGTAGTGGTTTGATCCTAGAGATTAAGTTCATTTTATGAAGCATGTAGTGTAGCTTTTTTGGGATGCAATGATTAAAGCTAAGCAATGCTTCTCAATGGGTGGATAATTAGCCTAGGGATTAGATGGTGAGGTAGTAGACATTTTCCTTCCCTTCATCATTTGCTTGGGCCAACAAAGCACCAAGGAGTCATCTAATGTAGGTAAAGTAAGTGGCTGCAGATACTTAAAACTAGCGGCATCATCGTAATGCTTGATTCAAAGGCATGCTCATACTTATCTTCCCACTTGAACTTGGCATTATTTTGACAAGCCGAGAATGGACATCTTCCGATAGTTGGATATAAAGCATCTTAGATACTAACCACCTTAGAATGATGCTTGAGTTAAACTTTTAGGGGGTGGCATTTCTAATTTCACCTTGATCTTCTTCGGATCGATTTTGATTCTAGTGTTGACAACAAACCAAAGAATTTCAAAGCTACCCAAATGCACACTTGGTTCATTTTGAGGTTAAATTTTCTTAACTATTTAAAAAAAACCGCTTCAAAGAGATGTCTTCCTTTTCTTTACTTTTTACCATGAGATCATTGACATAGCACTCGACTTGATGATGAATGAGTTCATCAAAGATTCAAGTCATAGCCCGCTGGTAGCACGAGCATTTTTAAGGTTGAAAGGCATGACCTTATAGTAATAGATTTTGATCGAGGGTTCTAAAAGTAGTGTTTCTTTTATGTTTAGGGGCCATCTTTATTTGGTTATTTCCAAATGAGCCATCCATGAATAAGAATATTGTATGAGATGAGGCAATGTCCACCATCAGCTCTAGGATTGGTAGTGGAAATGGTCATGTCTTATTTAAATCTCTAAATCAAAGTATATATGAATTTGGCCATTTGTTTTCTTAACTAGGATGACGCTGGCTAACTAGGTAGGTTATTTTTCTTCCTAGATGAAGCCAAGATCATCTTTTGACTTCATAAATGACCTATGTTCTATGTCTAATCACATGCATCTAGGAGCTTGCTTGATAGGTTAGCAGAAGCTCTATTATTAGTTTGGACCGCTATGTTAGGAGCCAATCTAGGTATATCTTCATAACTCCATGCAAAGCAATCCTTAAACAAAGTCAATAGCCTAAGTCATTGGTTTTAATTTCATTCAATAAAGAATATATGTATGTCGGGCGTGGATCTTCTTCAGTTCCTAAGTTGATTTCCTTGAGCTCATCAATGGTTGACTTGATCTCTTCTTCAAACTTTGGCGATGCATCTTTGACTTTAAAATCATCGGATCATCAAAGTTTCTAAGCCCTCATGAGTTAATGTGACTTGAAAAAATATCGATTCCAAATGATTGATGATGACTAAGCAAGAATCATCATCGACCGACCCATTATACCAATCCTAGTGTTAGTCTTGATTGAGAGTTTTTGCATTTGTTCTTCCATATTTTTTGAAAAGTAGAGTGCTTTGACCAAGTATGTGGGATTAACCCTTTCTTTGCTAAATTATGAACACAAGGGAAGTACTAATCAAAAGGTAATTCTATTAAACCTTTATATGAATCATCCTCAAGTTCTACATCAACTTGACTTGATGATGATCAAAAGAACCTCTCTGAAGTCTCACCTATGGATGACTTAGGCTTCCTTAACTACCAAACCCCGCCTTTTGAGAGAAAAGTTAGAGCTAAGGTTCCCAACCGATGCCTAACTGCTTTCACATAGACTTTGATACACTTATGCTTTGCTTTGGAGCCCATTGCTATCTAGCTCAAGTGTCACCTCCAAGGGAATCTAATATGAGAAGAGTCGGTATGCTAACCATATAAGACTCATCCCATGAACTAGATTCTATCTATATGGATAGTGTGTACTCTGGTAGTTGGGACATATCTTCTATTGGGTGGCCACAAAGAGGTTTTCCACCCAGATTGCCTTTGAACTGGCCTCTTCCTCGCTTGGTGGAGGTCAGTCATCTACCCATATGTTCAATGTATAACTATGGGTGGAATTTAATGTTAAGATCCACTTCCTCCTCCAAGTTTATTTTGCTCCCCTTTATTTTCTTTTCCATTTTCTTTTTTTTCTTTTCTTTTTTTCTTTTTTCTTTTAAACTTGGCCCAAGTTTGAGAGAATAGACTTGTTGATTTTGAGGGAGGTAGTAAGCCGCATCCTCATATATGCTGACCTCATGAACTATAAATGGCTTGAGATCTCCTTTGACATAGTAGGTGATCCCACATCTCACAAACTTCATACACTAATGTAGAGAGGATGGAACTATGTCGTTCTCATATATCCATGGTCTCACAAGCAAAGTGTTGAAAGATGTATCAGACTATATAATGTGAAACCTAGCTTCAGTCTTCCAATCATATATCTCCAAGGGCAACACAATGGAGCCCAATGCCTATTGACCTCACTTTTGGAGTACAGATTCAATCTTCTTATCTTAGACTTAGAGTCTTCTAGACACAAAGACTTCCTAGTCATAAGACACTTCTAACAAATATGTAAACACTTAACCTAAGCAAAGACTTAGAAGGGGTAACCATAGGATTAGGTTATGCCTTAGGATTAGGATAATCCACCTACCCTACAACCCAAATCCAATCCATGTTCACCTTCTCAAACCAAACCTCAAGTTCAATTCAGGCATCAAATTTAGATCCAAATCCAAGCCCAAATTACAAAACCAAATGATTGAAGCCCATGATCAAATCCAAACATGAAACCCTTCCTAAGCCATATGACCTATCCAATGGACTTAGCCAAATCTTAATCCAAATCAATCCAAAATCAATTGGTTTTCTCATAATCAATTTATATCTTCAATCATCTTCCTAAATATAAATCAAATCTACATTCAAATGATCAAAACTAAATCAAATTAAATCAAAACCCTTCCTAAGCCATATGACCTATCCCATGGACTTAGCCAAATCTAATCCAAATCAACTCATGATTTTTTCTCAAAAATAAATCATATTATCAATTATCTTCATAAATTTAAATGAAATATACATTTAAATCATCAAAACTAAATCAAACCAAAACAAAATCCAAACCTAAGCCACATGACCCAACTCCATGGACTTAGCCAAATTCTTCATTCCAAAACCCAAATTCAATTGATTTTCTAATAAATCAATCATACCTTCAATCATATTCACAAATATAAATGAATTCTATAATCATCAAGCCAAACCAAAATCAACTCAAGTAAAACCTACCTTAACCCTCTTGACTTGAAATGTTCAAATGAACCAAAACTCATTTGAACCCAAGCCAATTGCAATTGAATTTATATATCAATCCCAAATACATATATAAACTCAACTAAATCAAACACACCCAAAATCAAGCCAACTAAACCCAATTGGTCCACTTGACCCATAGTGGCTAATTTGACCTATTTGAGCCTTCTAATCCTACCCAAATTGATTGAACTAAGCTGATCAAAACCTCCATCATGATTGTTGATCACCCTAGGTTGATCAATTATCACAAATTGGGTCAAGCAAAGTCAACTTGGTCATTTGGCCTAGTCAACCCCTTAACCCATATGAACCCAAACTAGAGAAATTAAAACCAAGCCAAATCCCTTGAAACTAATGATTCATACCAAATCAAAATCAATATTTGAATATGACCTTCATTTGAGTTCAAACCAAACCCAATTGGCCCTTGACCCAAGTTGACCCAAATTGACCTAAAAGACCAAATTGGTCAAATGAAAATATAAACCAAATTGATTGAAACCAAATGGCTCAAGTTCATTCCAAATTGATTGTTGAACTTGACCAAAGTCATGATTGGACCCAATTGAACTTAATTGACCTACTTAGCCCAAATTGATCTAAAGGTTCAAGTTGGCCAAATCAAACCAAATCCAAATTAATTGAAACCAAAGCCAATCATCATTAATTAACCAAACCCAAACCAACACCCAACCTTTAATTGGCCAATTTGGTCAAATTGATCAACTAATCCATTTGACCCAAATGAATTCAAATGATCTAAAAATCAAATTAAGCCAAATTAAACCAAACTATGAACCAAAACATCCCAAATTATCATATGAACTTGACCAACCCTTGGTTTGACTAATTTGACCAATTGATCAACTTGACCACCTAATCCAATTTGACCAACACCAAATTAATCCAAACCTAACTAAATCAACTCCAATTGACTTGAAGTTTGGGCTACCCACTTCATTTCATTTCCAAATCTACCCAAATCAACTAATGCCAAATGATAATTCCTACCCTTAGGTCAACATCACATGAGCAAATCACCTATGTAAGTGGTCATTTCCATTCCCTCGGCCACTTTACTCTCCCAATGGTCCACTTACACCTAACACTAATCAACCTGACAAGATGGTTGGGTCCCAACCCATAAGATAAATCACCTTTCCCTCCCTGAAATATGGCACTCCCATTTTTTACCTAGCTTCCCCATTTCTCCATCAAACTCAAATTAACATTGTACGCACCTTCCCTAGGCATCATCGAGAAAGAATGAATCATCTCCCAAGCATCAGAGGTAGGACTTCGATCAATGTTGAGCTCCAAATTATCAGTTCATAGCCTTCTGAGTGAACATCAAGGAATTGATCCAATTGCTGGTCAAAAGGGCTTCATCTCCACTAGATGAAGCTTCCTCAATCATTATAGCCACGATCTTGAGCTCGTGAGGTATGCTTCCAAAATTGATCCTTAAGAAAAATGGGTTGGAGCTTTTGAAGAAAACTTGCATCTCATGTGATCTTGACCGTTGGATCCCTCCGATCGATGTTGAGATGTGTGGATTTTTTTGGAGTTGATCCAGCTCGTAAGCTCGGATCAAGTGAGCAATGACGAAGCTCCATTCTCCACACACTTATGTGACATTAGATCGCACCATCTCTCATTATGATCAATGATGGTCATGATAAGATCTAATCTGATTTAATCTTATTAAGTGGATTAATCATAGTGATCTTAGATCGGATGGTGATGAGAAAGCGTCATCACCACCATGTAGGCATAAAGTCGATAAGTTTTAAGTAGCCAATCCCAAAGACCACGTGGAAAGCACAATCGCAAAGCGCACATGGAGCCAACATGATTATTTTAATTAGGCTTAATGTCTTTTTAATGGAAACTTCTAAAATCATAAAAATCATAGAAAAATAAAAAAAATGCAAATAAATACTCATTTTAAAGGTATTTCAAAGGAGAATCAATTAAAATGATCTTACCTAATTTTGAATAGTAATAAGGTTTAAATGCAAATTAATTAGCTTAATTACTCCTTAATTACTAAATTAATCCCAAATTTTGTTAATTTAATGGGATGACCTCTACTCCCATGATTTTCTTTGATTTATTGCTCACTTAGTTTAAGAAAATTGACAAATTAAACCTTAACTACTCTTTTAAGTTAATTAATGATTAATTAATCTCATGAATAGTAATAAATTGGTTAATTAAGTTTATTAATCATTGTTCAATAGTAAGTGAACTTAGGGATGGGACCCCTTTCCTAAGTTCATTTCACCTTTTTAAAATGAAATTAATTAAGATTTAAACCAATTAAATCACTTAATCAAATTGAAATCATAATCACATCAAACCCAATTAATTAAATCATGAGGTAGATCTTTAGGTGTTTAATAACCTAAGGGAATTTAACAAAATTATGGTTAGTACACATGTGTGGGAAAACCATAATAGTAATTAATTAAGTCCCTTAATCTAATTAACTAATAAAAATGAGCCAATTGCATTTGGCCCATTTTATTTTCTAAGATCATTGCAGGTTTATTTTCCATGCATATCATGTTGGCTCATAATTATTTACTTAATTACTTTTTGCTAACATAGGTAAGGGTAAATAATTCATCTAATTAAGGGTTCAACTTAATTAACCCATAAAATCAAATTAATTACATTTACTTAAATAAAATCAAATCACTAATGTGGGGATGGGTTTAAAATAACAAGTGATGATTTATTTTCCTCTTTAAATCAAATCAAATCTAAAACTTAATTAATAAAGAAGTTTTGGTTTGCATTAAATAATCTTATTTGATTTGATTGTCCTTAAGAACTAGTTTGGTTGAATGAATCACATGCTTATATTTCATTGTCCTTTTCCAATCATGTTAGATTTGGTATGTCATTTCAATTCATGCATCCATATTTTCAAAATCAAGTAAAATAAAATGTTTCCTTTATGTAAGCTTGCATGTGTTGATTTAATTTAATATATGTGTGGCTATTTTCACTATTAAATCCAAATGTATTTTTCAAAAGCTTATAAATGAATAATTATATTTGTTCCGATGCTAGTTATAAATACATAAGAAATGCATGTGCTTAAAGCTTAAGTGTATGAATGTTGAGTTATCTTTCGTCTATTCAAGTGTTGATTTATATAAGATTGAATGGTAATATACCGACATCCCGAATACGAGGTTTTAGCTAGCCATGGAGGCCATTTGATTACTCACTTCCCTGGTTTATCAATGACATTTCCATTTGATTTCATTCTTATGTATTTCAACATTAGAATTTGATAGCTTTAATTCATATATATAAATGATTCAATAAAAAATATACAATCTTTTGCATGGTTTTCTTTCCTCATTTATGTATACATCCATGTGTGTCCAAGAAAAGCAAGTATAATTATCTGACATCCCAGAATATATTTTAGTTAGCCCCAAGGAGGTCATTTGATTAATTCACTGTTTTAACAAATGACACGTACCCTATATCTTTGTACATGTATATGTATATGTCATTAGTAATGAAAATCCCATTTTAACATTAAAATTGCATTCATAATTGACTAAGTGGTTAAATTAATTAGCCATATGATTTGGAGCTTACGTATGTTCATGTATATGAATTTACATATGTTTCAATGCAAATGGGTATATAAGTTGGACATCCCAAGAATTTGAGGCTTTAGCTAGCTCCAAGGAGGTCATTTGATTAGCTCACTTCCCTGGTTTAATAATGGCACATGCCTATTTAATTTCATTCTTATGTCCTTTTTGAATAAGAATTTGGATAAAGATTTAAATTAATATGTTTAAATAATTTAATCAAATATAATATAAATTTGAAACATACACATACATTCATGATTTAAATGTGCTAAAATATATTGCATGTATAGATACACTTAGGATTAATTAAATCATTTAATAAGACATTCACTAAAGAGAACTAAATCAAATTAATATACTTTAGAAAGTGGCTTAAGGTGGGGATGAAAGAGGGCAATCCTCTTTTCATCTCTTTATAACACTTAGTTTCTAAGTGTAATCAAATGAAATAAAAGAAAATACAAATTGAAATTCTCAAATCAATTAAATTGAATCCTTATACACTTAGAAAATACAATAGTAATGCCTAACAAGACATACAAGCCTTAATACACAAATTAGAATTAAGTCACCACTTATAGCTCTAAGTTAGATTGTATGATGTGATATATGTTTTATTTTATGATGTGTTGTTTAGATTGAATGTTGGGTGTATGTTTCATATGATGATAGGCAATTTTAGCCTAATCATGTTTTTTGCAAGGGACAATGCTTAAGAGTTGCTTAAAAATAAATGTGAGTGCTCTTTTTGCAGGTTGCTTAAATCCTTAAGCATAATCCAAGTTAGACATGGGCTTAGTTACCCATGTCTAGGTGCTAAGTCCAAATTATAAATACAATTGGGATTATATGTATATTTAGCTAACCTCTATTTTACAGTTAGATTTACTTCCCACATAAATGTATTTTTTGTAGGAATTAAGATTAGTGCTATGGGGATTAGATGAGTAGTGGATAGAAGGCTTTGTCCTTACCCCTGATGCCTTTAAAGTAAGCACCATCCAAATTAAAGAAGGAACCAAATCAAATGGAAATATGAAGAAAGAAGACCCCATAATTTAATACAATTATATTATTCTTTCATATTCAGTTGTATAAGGGTGAGCTCTATCTTTTCTCTCTTCTTGTAATGATGGTACAACCACACCAACCTTTTATTCTTTTATGATAGTTTATATATTGTTTGATATTATGTTTACATTATGCATTAGATGGCATGCTTTGATAGTTACTTAAATGATTGATGCTTTAATGTGGCTTGGATATGATTAGGATCTTAGGTAAAAAATAACTTTTCTACCCAACTAATCACTCATAATTAAATTTTAAATAACTCATAACCTCATCATAAAGCAAGACATAAATAAGATAATTAAAAGATTTTGCAACCCCTTAGTTGTATGGTTGTATGTTTCACATCATGCATGCATATTCTTTCTCTTGAACATGAAGGATCTCCATCCTTACAATGATAAAGGAATGCTTGACTTGTGAGGGCATCCCTTGGTGGAGAAACACCTTCTTCTAGTTTATTTGACCCATAACCTATTTCATCATGCATTTAGCATAATAAATAAAGCCTCGTCAAAATGATGTGTCTATAATGAAATAAAATTTGAAATGATTTTGCATCTATAGATTAAGTCTTATGATACCACTCATGCTAGTCTCTTAGGAAGTATTAGGACTTTAGTCTCTTTCTAATTAAATAACTACCCTAGCTATCTTGCAATTCATAAGATTGGATTATATGGTTTTAAAATTGTAGGAGGAGTTAGCTGGCAACCACTTCAGGCTATTATAAGTTCAGAAGTTGGACAATTTATTCTCTCTTATGGAAGTTACCCTTATGTCCACCTATTGCTTAGATTTAGGTATGCTTTAGATTGTACTAAAGCTCGCCAGATTTAGGATCCGTGGTAGCTATTTCTTTCTGGCTATGAGCGTAAATCCTCATATCTTAGGCATTCCCACAACCTTGTGTTGGTGGATTACAAGCCCTAGTAATCTAATTAAATTTCAACTCAAAATATATAAATCTCCTCAACTTCAAAATTATAAATCCTAATCATATGATAGATTGGAATGCTCGCTAGGCTTTCTAATATCATGAGAATGCCCTACTTATTTTAATTGAATTCCAAAAATAATTATTCTCCTTGAACTTTCCCAATTAATTTTCCAAATATATTCAATCATTTGATAGTCTAACTTTGAAATCTTTTTAGATGATAATTGTCTACTTTGATCGAGAGTATTCTTAAGAAATTTCATTTCCTAAGATATAGGTAACAATGGAGGCTTGCCTCCATAGAGAACTTAAGAACCTGGTTTAATATAAACCCTACTTTATTCATTCATGTAAAGTGGTAGAAAAATCTTTAGTACATTCATAGACCCATCATGCCTTAGAGTCCTATTACATGATTAGTCTATTTTAGGTTGATGATTTATATTTTGAGATAGTACATCATACCTCAATGTTATACCCATCACCTCAAAAGTACCCCACCTATGATCTACATGGTGTCCTCCAAATCTAAATCCAAAATAAACACCACAAGGCCCTCTCACATTGTTCATTGAATCCTCTCAACATCATCCTTTCTTTTGGAGTTTGGTGAGATCTTCAAGTAGGCAAGGGTTCTTAGACTCATAATGTTGATTGATACACCTGGTCAACCAACTCGATAGCTCAGATCGCCAACATCCACTATAATATAAAGAGGTTGTGCTGGTCATCCCTTGAGTAAGTCTTCATCATTGAATGTAATTCCTAAGATGTCCTTGAGTGGCATGCCTCCTCTTTAGTAGCTCAAAGCTAAGCATATCTCTAGATCAAGTAAGCCTTGATTAGAGATTCCCTCATCTCTTTGGATAAGATAAGGGTGTATATGCTTAACTTAGGAAACTTTCTAAGCTGGACATTGTAATCAACTCTAGCTTGGTCCTCCACAAGCATATCCATGGGTGGAGCATCTATGGAGGGCTATCTACTCACTGGAACCAATGACTTGCTTACCCTTATCCAAACCATAGAGGTAGAACATTTCCACTACAAGTTGACTTCAATGACTTGGAATGATGAGCTTGTGGAAAATTCTACCTTCTCATCTGCATACCTACACTTTTCTTATGGGATCCTGTGAGTCTGACTCCAAGTCAATCTCAAGAGGTGAACTCGATTGATTCTGAGAAGGATAGTCTAATTTGAATCAAAAAGGAAAGGATTGGAACTACTAGAGCTATTATTTTTATTTAGACTCAAAGAGCTTTCAATAAGAATAAAATCAAGAGTAAGTGACAATATATAAGTAGAATCAAAATTTCTTATTTTGGGTGGAGGTACATGATAAAATCAAATAAAGTGAGTAAGGGATTTAGTGCCTTTATCAGATACTATGCTCCTCCTCCAGAAGAGGAGCTAGTAGAAGAGGTAGCTATAACTGGAGGAGTACTGACTTGATGGTGATAATCGACTATCTCGAGCAAGTATGGTGTTGTTACTGTTGTTGGATGTCACCTTCCCCATTGTCCTTTGCAACTAGCAAACCTTCCTTGGTGTTGAGGTTTGAGATACTGCACTCAAGGAAAGCTTTGATCTTAAAAATGATCTTCTTAAAGGTTCAAGATTGGAAGTTATCCTAAACTTCTTTAGTCTTAAGAGGATTGCAAGTATCCCCAAGGATTACTCTAACATAACTGGATGGTTGCTCTAATAAGTATTCCTTAGGGATAACTATGGCTCTCAACTTGTAGCACTCTAGTCCTAAAAGTGATACATTATCTAAGACATGGCCTAACATATGGTGGAAGGGGCAATATCTAAGATCATCGCTCTTGCCCACTTCTTCCAGCTTCTTAGGCTCCTAGTAACTAAAAGTCAAGTATTTTTAAGAGATTCTTAAAGATTTTTCTAACTACCTCCCTCTTGAATGAATATGGCTTATTCAATCTATCATGAGTAGTGGAAAGTAGCTACCTAGTGATCATATGAATACCACTACTAGTAGGCTAGGTGGTGGAAATGGTTGGGCTGGTGGTATGATGTCCAAGGTGGTGGAAGAGGTGGTGTCAAAGGAGGTCACTAACTCATTGTCTCTCCTATTGAACTCTCGCTTCTCCGCCCACCGACAATTCCCGGATTCTTCTCAAACATCTTCAGCTTAACCATGATTGGTCGAAAGGAAAACTATTTGGCTTTCTCTTGTAGGCTAGCCACCTTGATTAATTTCTCAAATGTTATGATGGTAAAGCCTAAAGAATGAAGTAGGCCATGGATATTCTTGAGAAGAATCTCAATGGCATGATGCTGATAGCTATCTAGATTTCATGCTCAAACCCACCGAGAATATAATCAACAAGTGGACTCATTGAGTTTTAGTTTCTCTACAATAAGGTCGCCACAAATACCCTCTCGAGCTCTAGCAACCTCTTGATGAAGAGGTGCTCCAACTTAGCAAAAGTCTTCACCAACTGCTAAAACATACTAATCAAATGATAAACTAAAAAAAAAAAGAGGACAACCATGTTGCAATACTAAAGTGTGCAATGTTATCTCTTCCAATGCCATCAAAGATCTTGAAGGATGGTGGCACAAAATCTAAATAAAATAAAACTAAATAAAACCTAAACCTAAAAAAATAAACCAAAAAATAAATAAATAATCAAACCTAAGCCCTAAACTACAAAAAAAACCTAAACTAAAATAAAATAAACATAAACCTAAACTAAAATAAACTAAACTAAAATAAATAAAACCTAAACCTAAACCTAAAATAAATTAAACCTAAACCCTAAACTAAATAAAATAAAATAAACTAAAAATAAACTAAACCTAAACTAAAAAAAATAAAACCTAAAACCTAAAACTAAAAAAATAATGTAAAAACCTAAACAAAAACCTAAAAATAAAAAAACCTAAACCTAAAAAATAAAATAAAAATAAAATTAAACTAAAAAATAAACATAAACCTAAACCTAAACCTAAAAAAATAAACTAAAATAAAAAAACCAAACTAAAATAAATAAACCTAAAATAAATAAACTAATAAATAAAAATAAAAAAAATAAACCTATAAAAAATAAAAAAGAAATTAAACTAAAATAAATAAAAAATAAACTAAATAAACCTAAACCTACCAATTTACTTAATTTAAAAAAAAACCTTAAACCCTAAACCCTAAACCCTAAACCTAAACCTAAACCCTAAACCCTAAAAAAAACCCTAAACACTAAACCCTAAACCCTAAGCCCTACACCTTAAACCCTAAACCCTTAAACCCTAAACACTAAACTCTAAACCCAAAACCATAAACCCTAAAACCTTAAACCCTAAACCCTAAGCTCTAAACCCTAAAATCTTAAACCCTAAACCTTAAATCCTAAACTAACCCTAAATCCTAAACCATAAACCATAAACCTGAAACCTTAAACTCTAAACTAACCCTAAACCCTAAGCAATCCCTAAACCCTAAACTAAACTTAAAATAAAGCAAACAAAATAAACCTAAAAAAAATAAAATAAATAAAAACCTAAATCTAAATAAATTAAAATAATAAAATAAAATAAAAACTTAAACTAAAACCTAAACTTATACCTAAACCTAAAAATAAAATAAAATAAAATAATAAAAATAAACTAAAATAAAATAAATAAAAACCTAAATAAGCTAATAAAAATAAACCTAAGATTAAAAACCTAAATAAAATAAAAATTAAACCTAAAGTAAAATAAAATAAACCTAAATAAAATAAAAAATAAAAAAATAAATAAACCCTAAACCTAAAATAAACCTTAAAATAAATAAAAAATAAAAAATAAAACCCTAAAATAAAAAAACTTAAACCTAAAAAATAATATATAAAATAAACATAATAAAATAAAGCTAAACCTAAATAAAATAAATAAAACCTAAACATAATCCAAAAAAACCTAAACTAAAAACTAAACTAATGAAATAAATAAACTATAAATAAAAAACCTAAACAAAACAAAAACAAAAAAATAAACTAAAATAAAAAACCTAAAACCTAAACTTAAAAAAAAAATAAAATAAAACCTAAACCTAAACCTAAAAATAAAAATAAACCTAAACCAAAAAAAAATAAATAAAAAATAAAACAAACTAAAAAATAATCTTAATCCTAAACCTAAACCTAAAAAATAAACTAAAATAAAAACCTAAACTAAAATAAATAACCTAAAATAAATAACCTAAACTAAATAAAACAAAAATAAACCTAAATAAAATAAAATAAAATAAACTAAAAAATTAAACATAAACTAAATAAAAAAATAAATAACCTAAACCTAAAATTCACTAAAAAAAAAATAAACCCTAAATCCTTAACCTAAACCCAAATGCTAAACCCTAAACCCTAAACAAACCCTAAACCCTAAACCATAAACCCTAAAACCCTAATGCATAAAGCCTAAAGCAAAACCCTAAAACCCTAAACCCTAAACCCTAAACACTAAACACTAAACTCTAAACCCCAAACCCTAAACCTAAAAGTAAAAAATTAAATAATAAACTTAAACCCTAAAACCTAATAATCATAAACCTAAACTAAACTTAAGAATGGGAAAAAAACCATAAGACAGAACATCACCCTAGATCTAATGGAGGAGAAAGGCCTTATCATGGTGGTGGTGGGGATGGAGAATGATATGGAGGTGGTAAGGTTGTTATGGAGGTAAAATGGAGGACTGGTGGTGGCAAAGTGAGAGATCATATGATGGTGGATCCAAGAAGTTGGGGTGGTCAATGGGAATTGGAGAAACTAAAGAACCATCAATCTAATCTACTACTATGGAACTATGCCTTTAATAGAGATCATCAATTTGATTTGCTCTAAACCTCATTTTATCTATGTCATCGCTTGTGTCTTAGAAAACTTGGTGTGTTACTTTGACTAAATAAAAGAAGAAATGTTGAATATGAATTTGTTCTCTATTAAAAAAAAAACCAAAAACTTTAAATCCTAAACTAAAACCTGAACCCTAAACCCTAAACCCTAAACCTAAACCCTAAACCCTAAATAACCCTAAACCCTAAACTCTAAACTCTAAACCCTAAACTCTAAACTAACCTAAACCTTATACCCTAAACCCTAAACCTTAAAAATCCTAAACCCTTAATCCGAAACTAAAACCTAAACTAAATAAACTTACTAAACCTGCTAACCTAAACCCTAAATAGTAAAAAAAAATACACCTAAAGCCTAAACACTAAACCCTAAACCCTAAACACTAAACCCTAACCCTAAACCCTAAACTCTAAAACCCTAAACCTAAACCCTAAACCCTAAACCCTAAAACCTTAAAAATTAAACCTAAACAAAGTAAAACCTAAAAATAAAATAAATAGAAAAACCTATACCTAAATAAAAATTAATAAATAATAAAATAAAAAGCTAAACTAAAACTTAAACCTAAACCTAAAATAAAATAAATAAACTAAAAAAATAAACTAAAAATAAATAAATAAAACCTAAACTAAACTAAAAAATAAAATAAACCTAAGAATAAAAAACCTAAATAAAATAAAACTTAAAATAAAATAAAATAAAATAAAACAAAATAAAATAAATAAAACATAAACCTAAAAAAATAAACCTAAAATAAAACCAAATAAATAAATAAAATATAAAACCAAAACCCTAAACTAAAAATAAAAACTAAACCTAAAATAAAAAATAAAATAAACAAAATAAAATAAACCTAAACCAAAATTAAAATAAACTAAACTAAAATAAATAAACCTAAACCTAAACCTAAAATAAATTAAACCTAAACCAAACTATATAAAATAATAAACTAAAAATAAACTTAAACCTAAACTTAAAAATAAACCTAAAAATAAACCTAAATTAAAAACTTAAAATCTAAACCCTAAACCCTGAAAAGCTAAAACCCTAAACCTAAACTAAATAAAACTAAAAAAAAATTAATTAAAAAAACTTAAACAAAAATAAAATGAAAAAATAAAATTAAATAAAAACATAAACTGAAACCTAAACCTACACCTAAACCTAAAAAAAATAAAAAATAAAAAAATAAAAACTAACTAAAATAAAATAAAATAAAAAAATAAACTAAACTAAAAAAATTAAAACCTAAATAAAATAATAACTAAAACCTAAAATAAAATAAAAATAAACCTAAAATATAATTAAAAAAACTAAAAAACCTAAACCTAAAAATAAACCTAAAAAAATAAAAATAAACTAAACCCTAAAAAAAAAAAACTAAAAAATAAAATAAATAAACCTAAACCTAAAATAAGATAAACTAAGCTAAAATAAATAAAACCTAAACCTAAACCTAAAATAAACTAAACTTAAACATAAACCTACACTAAATAAAACAAAATAATAAACTAAAATAAACCTAAACCTAAACTAAAAAATAATACCTAAAAAATAAACCTAAAATAAAACCTAAACCTCAACCTAAAAAATAAAATAAAACCTAAACATAAACCTAAAAATAAAAAAATAAAACCTAAACCTAGAAAATAAAATAAAAAATGAAACTAAAAAAAATAAACCTAAACCTAAACCTAAAAAAAAAAAAATAAACTAAAATAAATAAACCTAAAATAAATAAACTAAACTAAATAAAAATAAAAATAAAAATAAACCTAAATAAAAATAAAAAATAAAATAAACTAAAATAAATAAAAAAATAAACTAAATAAACTTAAAATCTATTTACTTAATTTTAAAAAATAAAATAAAAAATAAAACCCTAAACTAAACCCTAAACCCTAAACCCTAAACCCTAAACCCTAAAACCATAAACCCTAATCCCTAAAATCTACAACCCTAAACCCTAAGCCCTAAACCCCAAACCCTAAACCCTAAACCTTAAACCCTAAAAACCTAAAAACCTAAACTTAAAAAAAAATAAAACCTAAAAATAAAATAAATAAAATTCCTAAAAAAATATAATAAAAAATAAAATAAACTAAAAACCTAAACCTAAACCTAAATGTAAACCTAGAAATAAAATAAAATAAGAAATAAAAACTAAACTAAAATAAAATAAATAAAAACCTAAACTAAAATAAAAAAATAAAATAAACCTAAAAATAATAAACCAAAATAAACCAAAAACTAAACATAAAAAATAAATAGAGTAAACTTAAAATATAATATAATAAAAACTAAATAAAAACTCAACCTAAAAAATAAACCTAAAAATAATAAAAAATAAGACCTAAACCCTAAACTAAAAAAACCTAAAACTAAAATAAATAAAATAAAATAAACCTAAACCTAAAGTAAACTAAATAAAACCTAAACCAAAACCTAAAATAAACTAAACCTAAACCCTAAACTAAAAATAAACCTTAACCTAAACTAAAAAATAAAATCTAAAAATAAACCTAAAATGAAAACCATAAACCTAAATCTAAATAAATAAAATAAAAAACCTAAACCTAAACCTAAAAAAATAAAAAAAATAAAACCTAAGCTAAAAATTAAATATAAACCTAAACCTAAACTAAAAATAACTAAACAAAAATAAAAAATAAAATAAATAAACCTAAAAGAAATAATAAGTAAACTAAATAAACATAAACATACCGATTTACTTAATTTTTTCTAAAAAAAACCCATAGCCCTAAACCCTAATTCTTAAATCCTAAACCTAAAACCCTAAACCCTAAAACTAACCCTAAACCTACAACCCTAAAACACCTTAGACCCTAAACCCTAAAATAACTCCTAAACCCTAAACCCTAAACCCTAAACTATCTTTAAAGCCTAAACCATAAACCCTAAAAACCCTAAACCCTAAAACCTAAATCATAAACCCTAAACCGTAAACTAACCCTAAAGGCTAAGCCCTAAACCTTAAAAATCCCAAACCTTAAAGCCTAAACACTAAACCATAAACCCTAAATCTTGAACCCTAACCCTAAACCCTAAACCCTAAAATCTTAAACCCTAAAACCCTAAATCCTAAACCGTAAACCCTAAACCCTAAAAATATAAAAATCTAAGCATAAACTAAATAAAGCATAAAAATAAAATAAATAAATGAAGCTAAACTTAAATAAATAAAATAAAATAAAATAAAAAGCCTAAACTAAAACCTAAACCAAAACCTAAAAAAAAATAAAATAAAATATAAAAATAATTTAAAATAGAATAAAGAAAAAAACTAAACTAAACTAAAAAAATAAAATAAATCTAAGAATAAAATAAAATAAAAATAAAAACCTAAAAAATAAAACCTAATCCCTAACTTAAAAAATATCTAAACCAAAAATATAAATAAAATACATAAAATAAAATGAACTAAACTAAAATAAATAAAACCTAAACTTAAATCTAAAATAAACTAAGCCTAAACTAAATAAAATAAAATAAACAAAAAATAAAAATAAACTAAAATTGAAAAATAAAAAATAAAATATAAACCTAAAATATAAACCTAAAACCAAAACCTGAAAAAATAAAATAAAACCTAAACCTAAACTAAAAAAATAAAAAATAAAATCTAAACCTACAAAAAAAAAAACTAACTAAAAAAATAAACCTAACCTAAACTTAAACCTAAAAAAATAAACTAAAATAAAACCTAAACATAATAAATAAATAAATATAATGTCATAATTATAAATAATGACATAACATAAATCATGCATTATAGCATACTATTGTGCATTACTACTAAATAAATTATATAATATGATGTGGTAAGTTTTAAAACATAATTTATAAAACTACTAATTAATATAATAAACCCAAATTTAAGGTAAGATTATGGAACATCATTCTATGGTGTGTCATTTAATCAAAAGAATTTAATTTTGCATCCAAAATAAATGTTCACTTTTCAACCAATTTTATAAATTTTGCTTAGAGTGATTCCTAAGGTGTAATGTAAGATAATATATTATATGAAAGCATATTAAAATATAATGTACATAAAAAAAAATAACTTCATATGTATGAATCAACTAAGTGTTATTATACATTTTAGCATCTTTTGTTATAATACATTATCAAAACCCACAAAAAAATGATAAATGGTTGAGATGGAAAATTTTGACCAAATTCACTAAAAAAATAACAGCAACACTAAATTATGCTATTTTGTAAACCTAATAGAAAAATTACAATTTTACATCTAAAATGAACATTATTCATATTTTTAAAATCAAATGAATATAACTTGGTGCAATAGATTCTTAAATGTTTAATTTTAAATGACCTTCAACATGTTGTCAATGCTCAAATTTCTTTGGTTCTTGTGTGCTTGGCTCTTTTGTTTATGCTTCTTCAAAATTAGAAATATTCTAGAATTTGAAAAGTTTTGCTCTATTAACAAACCTTATTTCAACTAACTATTCTATATTCAATAAAAGAATGGTTGCTCTCTAATATTCATTCTATGGAAGAATTTTCAAATATGATTTTGTTTGCACACTTATTGACATTGGTTTTAAAGGCTATAATTATACTTGGCAAAACTCTAAGTAGCAACATCTTGATAAATTAGACTATCATTGATTAATCAATGGCCTCTTACCTAACCATTTGAGTAGAACTATCCATTACTCTAAATATAACTCTAAAAGATTAAACACCTATCTATTTCAAAATATGTGGATTAAGCATGATTTATTAAACCATTAATTGCCCTTTACACCTATAATTTGATTAGGGTATGCATAGATTATGGTTTAAGCTTAAAAGGCTCAAATAAAAAATGGTTTCTATAAACATTATTTTAAAAATATTTTTGCTAATATAAAAAACATAACGGTTTGTGATCTTGAAAATTTTATTTGACTGATTCTTCTAAGCTTAAGGATTTGAATGAAGCAAAAGATAATCTTATTAATTATAATATGGAAGAGACCTATAAAAAAACCGCTAGTAAACATATTATTGATGGGGATAAATACTTGGTATTTTCATGCTTTATTTAATAAAAAAGAGAGCTTTAAATTCTATCCAAAAAATTAAAAGTGATAATGGAGATTGGATCACCGATATTAATGTTATTAAAGATTCTCTATTAACCACTCTAAAATATGCTTAACAAAAGCCACTCTTATGAAGCTATTTCTAATTCACTTTGATCCCCTATTAAATGATGATATACATTGGCTTACTACCCTAAAAGATGAGATTGGTAAAGTTCTCAAACCGTCAAATTATACAAATCAATCAAAATTACTGCTATTAAGAATGACTTAGTTGATGCTATTATTGATTTCTTTAAATCCTCTAAATATTTTCAAGCACTTCCATTGTTCATACCCAAAAAAGATAATCAATTCTTGGAGTGATTTCAAACCTATTAGTCTTTTCACTTTCATTAATAAATTGATTTCTAAAATTTTATAATAGAAAGTCCTTTAAAAAATTACCTCTCTCAACCATACTTTTGTTAAAGGAGATCTATATCGATAACATTCTTCTTGCTCAAGAGCTTATTCATGATATGTTCCAAACTAGGTGGTAACATCCTTTTCAAATTAGATATTTCTAAAGCCTTTGATAATATCTCTTGGGATTTCCTAATATTCGCATTTATTTGGTTTCCTGATAATTTCATTAACCTTATTAAAAACTATATTAATAATGCCTTATTTTGTATTCTTCTTAATGGTCTTTAAGCCCTTCTTCTCATGGTTTGAGACAAGGAGATCCTTTGTCCCCTTCTTTGTTTTTCTTGAATACCTTTATATGAGTTTAAATGATTTATTCAATAATAATCCTAGGATGTACTTTATAAACTTTTGGTGGTATCCCTTTCATCATAGCTTTGATTTCATTATCTTTTCTAATGCTTCCTTTCATCATATCAAAAGACTTAAAAATTTTAAATAATTTTCAAAAAGTGGTCTTTCTATTAATGAAAGCAAGACTATTATCTCCTCTAAAATTTCTAATAACAAAATCAATCATATCTTGAGAATCACTAACTTTAAACACCAACAACTCCTATTAAATATTTACTTTTAAAGGTCAAAAGGATCCCATCTTTTGACGAGCTTATCCAAAAAAATTTTATAATATTTAGAATTTCACTTACTCTCTTTGGTGGAAGGCTTACTCTTAAGAGTACTTAAATTGATGCCTTTATATCTTATTCAAAACATTATCCCTACAAATTCTACCTAAATAGAATTGATGCCTCCTTAATAAATTTTCTGGGGCTAATAATTTGGTTAAAATGATGCATTGGACTTTGGCATAAATGGTGGTCCTCTGAAGGTGGGTTTAGAAAATATGTGAAGCTATTACTACCTCTCACATAAACTCTAGTAGAATTTTAGAAAAGGATATGGGCTAATTTTATGATAGCTAATTGAGGTTAGGTTCTAATCTATACTTATAAAGTACTCTGATTTGGAAAAGGCTTTTATTAAATGGGATAATGATATCTTGTGGTATAAATTAAGATCTTGTTTCTGGCAAATTGATCATGGTTCTATTGATTCTTTTTATCTACCCATTCTAATACTAAAGTTAGCTCTTATGGCTTAATAATAAGTAGAATGATAGTAAACTTAGTGAATTTACTCCTTTCTTTATATAAATTCTTATATTCTATCCTTTCCAACAAGCTGATAAAATTCTTTAAGGTATCTAATAATGGTGATTTTATTCTTAAAGAGGCTAATTATATTAGAGACTCTCATATTTCATCTAATGTATTTATTAAACTTTGGAATAATGTCATCCCATCTCTTATTGTCCTTACTTAGAGAATTAAAACTTCATTCTTGTTGATTCCTTGCTCTAGATAAAGGTTTTTTGCCTTCCAAATGTAATTGTTAATTTCTTATAAAATGTTAATCATGTTTTGTCAATGATACTATTCCTCCAAATTACAGTTTTGGTATGATGATCTTAATACTAACCATTTCCATGCTTTTCTTTATATCAATTTCTTGAAGCTGTTTCCAAAACTAAAAGGTCATATCAAAGTTTTAATTTCCATTACTATTAGTTCATATGGATAGAAATGATGCTAAATATTGTGGTATTCCTATGAGTAATAAAATGGTTATTGCTAGAACCAAAGAAAAAATTCATGCTTTATTTAATGCTAATTTAATTAGTAACACTCATTATAGAGGTTGCAAATTTGTGGCCAAAAATTGGTTATTTATTGAGATCACCTTCTATAAAGAAGATAATTATATATTGGATAAACCTCATAATAATATTATTAATAACTCTTAGAATACATTTGGTTGTGGTGGTATTTTAGGGTTTTAAAGGTAATGTCATTTGTGCTTTTGCTTATCCTAAAGCTTGTTCTATTATCTATGCAATTAATGGTTGTAAACAAAGCTATTGACATTTGTTTGAAAATTTTTTTATCAATATTTGGATTGAAGTTGATGCTCTACTCATTGACATGTGACTTCCACTAAGACAATGGATTTATTATACCTTCATAATCATACTAGAAAACTCCTCTCTCTAAGTTTGTTTTAAAATTTCTCACATTTGGCATGAAGGAAATGTCTGTAGATTATCTAAATCTAGGTGCTAAATTAAATGATCTTACTCTTTATGAACATCATAATTTACCTAGACAATTGAGAGGCTTGGTTAATTTGGATAACACTAGATTACCTTATCTAAGAAATTAACTTTTCTTTGTGTATTTTAGGTTCTTTATGATTTTCTATGTGCATTTTCATTTTGATTTTTTGGATTTTCTCTTGTCTACTTGATGTAATACTTGGGAGATCTCTTTGAGGTGGTGGTCGGTCGCTCCCTCTTTTGTTGGAGAGGTGTTTCTTTGGTGACCATTTTATGTAGGATCAAATGTCAACATTTCTTCATGTGTTGCCTTGATCTTGTGGTGGCTGCTAGGTTATGTCTCATGTGCTTTTGGTTTTTTCTTTTCTTAATTGGTCCTAGTTTTGCCTGGTTTTGGATGTTTCTTTACTTAAGGAGGTTTTTCTATTTTTTGGGCTCTGGTTCTATGCTTTTACTACCCTACATGGCTATCATGGGTGGCTATTATTTGATGGCTCATCAATCTTTTAATTGAGTTTTGCTAGGCCTTTTGGTGGTTTTTGTGTTTGGATGGGGTTTGGTCTATTTTCCTTGCCACTTTGGTTGGCTATTTTTGGTTGGGTAGTCCTCCATAGGGCTTTTGTCTAAGGGATGACCATTTGTTTCTTAGTAATTTTGGGTGGCTTCTTGTTGGTTGTCACTATGTTTGACTTGCTCTCAGGTTGGGATTACCCTTTGATGGCTAATTCTTCGAGTTAGCTCTAGCTTTGTTAATTGAGGATGGTCTTGTGGGCACTATTGGTTAGTGGTTGGTTGGTTTGGTTGGTTTTCCTTTTATTTTCTTCTGATCTAATAGGGTATGGTTAACCTTGGTGGCTTTTCTTTATTTTGGTTTTATCCTTATATTGAATCGCTATTTTCCTATTATCTTTCTATTTTTGATGGAGGTATTAGGATTGCCTTTTTATTTTTTGCCTCTATTATATGGGTTGGATTCGTGACTGCTATTAGTGTTGACCTTGACCTCTAATCTAGTTTGGAATTATTGGTTTCTTGGTGCTAGTTGTAGGATGTTGTTTTGGTTTTGGACAGATGCGTGTGGTTGTCTGGTGACTTTAGTGGGTTTGGTCTATCATGGTCGCTTTGTTTTTAGGTGATATCTTGGCGCTTTTTTCATTTCTACTATGGTGGTTTTGTTGATGCTACTTCCTTCGACTTGGGGACTTTAGTCAACTGGTTTTTTTGTCAGCTTTTCTGTTACTAGTACAAGAGAATTATTGACTTTCACTCTTTGCGATTGCCTCCATCGAAAGTGGGCTATGATATTAGATGATTTCTCGATTATTTTTTGGCTAGTAGCAGCATATGTGACTATAACCCTTCTTTTGAAGTCTGGATGCTCACATTTGTGGTTACCCATGAAGATGGTATGAGCTGAGCCTTATTAAAATTTTCATATGCTATTATGTGCTGCTTGATTTTCTCTATGCTAACTACAATTTCTAGTTGCTTGCAAGATTCTTTATAGGTTCACAAATTTTGAAACCCGATGTGGATTGTGCAACTCAAAAGACGACCCTAGTAGTGGGTTTTGATCGCCTTATTTCTGTGATGTTCCTTATTTATTGGTTAGTTATTGCTTTATTTAGTTTCCTTGGATGCATTAGATAGATTTTTCTCTAAACTAAATGTAAAGAGAATTATCCCTTTAAAGACCTTGTACTCCTTTCTTTATAAAATTCTCCCATTTTATGAGTTTCCTTAAAATCCCTAAACCCTAAAGCCTAAACCATAAACCCCAAACCTTAAACCCTAAAACCTAAACTCTAAACCCTAAACTAACCCTAAACCCTAAAAAGCTAAGACCTAATCCTAAACTAAGTAAAACCTAAAATTAAAATAAATAAATAAACCTAAACTAAAATAAAATAAAAGAAAAATAAAAATAAAAGCTAGATTAAAACCTAAACCTAAAAAGAAAATAAAATAAAAAATAAAAATGAAACCCTAAACCTGCAACCCTAAACCCTAAACCTTAAACCATAATGACTAAAACACTAAACCCTAAACCCTAAACCCTAAACCCTAAACCCTAAACCCTAAATCCATAAATTTAAATCCTAAACCAAACACTAAAACTAAACCCTAAATAAAACCTAAACCCCAAACTTAAACTTAAACCCTAAATATAAAATTATAACCTAAACCCTAAACCTAAACCAAACCAAACTTAAACCCTAAACCCTAAACCCTAAACCCTAAACTAACCCTAAGCCCAAAACCCTAACCCCTAAAGCCAAAACACAAAACCCTAAACCTTAAACCATAAACCCTAACCCTAAACCCTAAATGCATAAAACCTAAAACCCTAAGCGATAAAATCCTAAACCTTAAACCATTAGGACAGGCCAAAGATTGTGAGCTTGAATCATTATAGCTTTGTACAACTCGACATTTTAGCATGCCCTCAAGCATCTCTCCTCCAAACCTTTGAGCTCTTCTAATTGTAACTTTACATTCTTCTCTATTATGATCTTACTACCCATAGCTATCCTTAGTGATGGGAGTTGGATTTCTAATGGTAGAATGGCCTCAGACCCATACTCTAAGGAGAAAGGAGTAGACTGAGTTGGAGTTTTATATGTGGTGCGGTAGGCCCATAAGGCTTCAACTAACTTCTCTTACTACTGTCGCTTATTATTGTCGAGTGTCTTCTTTAATATGTGGATGAAAGTTTGTTGATGGATTCTGCTATGCTATTTTCCCTCTAGTAGTTGATGGTAGAATATCTCCAATCTATGATATGTCTCCGGGCAAAGTTGTTGATCTCAATGCTCTTCAATGCAAAACCATTATCAGATATAATTCATCGAGGCACTCTAAACCTATATACGATATGGTTCCTAAGAAATTGGAGCACATGCTAAGTTGTCACCACTCTGGCCAAAATCGCCTTTGCCCATTTGGAAAAGTAGTCAATAGTAGCTAAGATGAATAAATGATCCTTAGAAGAAGGAGGATTGATCAAATCCACTATGTCAATACCCCAACACTCGAATGGCCATGAGGCTAATGTAGGATGTAGAATATTGGGTGGTTGGTGTAGGACCACAGTATGTATTTGACATTGGTGGCATTGCTTAGCCGTATCCATGCAATCTTTGATCATCGACGGCTAGTGGTATCGTAGTCTCATGATCTTATGGGTTTCATGCTTGTCTAAATAACATAACCACATATGATCGAAAGACCACCGGTGTAAGACACCATCCACAAGAGTGTAGGAAAGTGCTCTCTACTTCATATGATAGGCTTGGGACTTCTCTTGAGGTAGTTTGCCTTTATTTAGGTAATACATAAATGGTTGCCTCCAATCTAACTCCTCGTCCTTATTAGCAATGGCAACCTCCCCTTCAAGAGAGTACTTTTGATGAGTTCAATATCAGGATAATTTATCTATTTTGGACCTTTATTGAAATGGACTCATCCTCCTGACATGCCAACTCCTTGGCAAGCTTGATAAAGCATCTACAACATTCTCTCCTTGAGGAATCTCATAATTGGTAACCTCTAGGATTTGGGCCAACAATTCTATGGTGTACTTGTGGTAGTGATAGAGCTTGGGCTTTATAACCTTATAGGACCTAACGATTTGGTTGATAACTAGCTAAGAATCCTTGAAGTTGTTGATGTTCTGGATGCTTAGAGTAATACAACTTAAAACTAATGATTAGATTCTCATATTCAACTTCATTGTTGGATTGCAATGATGATGATATGAATCTCATCACATCGTGGTCTAGAGTTAAGAGACCTATTCCTACCCTTGCCTTTCCTTGAATTATAGATTATGATTCTTGTCCTCTTTGAGAGGAAGCCGCACCATCAAAGTACATGACTCAGTGGTGAATGCTAGTATCCCCTAAGTTCATGATTTGTTTATCGGAGATCATCACTATGCGAGAGTCAGTAGGAAGTGGGTGTGTTGTTAAGAAATATGCTAACGCATGTCCTTTCACCATATGAAGGTGTATGAAGGTAATGTCAAACTACGAGAGGATCATGGACCGTCGTGCCAACCATCTAGATAGCTTCAACCGTATCATGAGATACTCTAGTGGTTTGATCCTAGAGATTAAGTTCACTTTATGTGGAAGTGTGTAGTGCTATATTTTTTGAGATGCAAAGATTAAAGCTAGGCAATGCTTCTCAATGGGTGGATAATTAGTCTTAGCAGGGATTAGGTCACAGTTGAGGTAGTAGAGTGCATTTTACTTCCCTTTGTCATTAGCTTGGGCCAACAAAGCACCAAAGGAGTTATCTAACGCAATAATGTAAAGTATGAGTGGCTTGTTTAGGATAGGGCTTGCTAGAATTGTCTTCATCATCAAGTAATGCTTGATGTCTTCGAAGGCATGCTCACACTTGTCATCCTACTTAAACTTGGCATCCTTTTTGACAAGTGGTGAGAATGGCTGACATCTTCTAGATTGGTTGGATATAAAACTTCTTAGATAAGCCAACTTCCTTTGGAATAATGTGAGTTGAGTTAAACTTTTAGGGGGCAGCATTTCTAATATCACCGATCATCTCGATTTTAATTCCATAGTGTCAACAAACCCAAGGAACTTATGAAGCTAAGCTATTCAATGCACACTTGTTCATTTTGAGGTTAAATTGCTTAACTGCTCAAAACAACTCTCAAGTCAAAGGGATGGTCTTATTTTTCTCTACTTTTGACCATAAGATCATTGACAAAGCACTCAACTTGATGATGAATGAGTTTGTTGAAGGTTCAAGTCATAGCTCGCTAGTATGTAGCACCGACATTTTTAAAGCTGAAAGGCATGACCTTATAGCAATAGATTATGATCGGGGTTCTAAAAGTAATGTTTCTTCCATCTTCATGGGTCATCTCTATTTGGTTATATCCACATGAGCCATTCATGAAAGAGAAAACTGTATGAGATGAAACAATGTCCACATATGCTCCAAAATTAGTAGTAGAAATTCATCTTTTGGATATGCCTTATTTAAATCCCTAAAATCGATGCATATGTGAATTTGACCATTCTTTTCTTAATTAGGATAATTGGTAAATTGTTCTTGGATGAAGGTAGCATCGACCGCTTTCTTGACATCAAATGACCTACTATTCTATGTCTAATTGCATGCATCTAGGAGCTTACTTGATAGGGTTAGTAGGCTCTATTGCTAGTTTATCGACCCCTACATTAGGAGCCAATCTAGGCATCTCTTCATAACTCCATGCAAAGCAATCCTTAAAGTTAGTCAATAGCCTAACTAACTCATTTATTTCAATTTCATTCAAGAAAGAATTGATGTATGTCGGGTGTGGATCTTCTTTAGTTCCTAATTTGATTTCCTTGACCTCATTGATGGTTGACTTGATCTCTTCTTCGAACTCTAATGGTGCATCTTCGACTTCAAAATTAGCTGGATCATCTGAAGTTTCTAAGCACAGCTCCTCATATGCATTAATGTGATTTGGAAAGATCCTATCAGATTCCAAATGATTGGTGATGACTAAGCAATAATCATCATCGACGGGACCCACTATACCAAATCTTAATCCTGGTCTTGATTGAGAGCTTTTGTACTTATTCTTCCATATTCTTTTGAAGTACTCTGACCTATGCATTGACAAAGTATGTTGGATTAACCTTTTCTCTGCTAAATTATGAACACTAGGAAAGTACCAATCAAAAGATAATTCTATTAAATCTTTATATGAATCATCCTCAAGTTTTGCATCAACTTCTTGACTTGAGGATGATGCTCCCAGAAAGAACCTCTGACTCTTCACCCTAATTGTTTCACATATATACTTGAATACACTTATGATTTGCTTTGGAGCTCGATCTTGATCACTATCTGGCACAAGTCTCACCTCCAAGGAAATCTACGGCTGAGAAGAGCTGGATGGTGTGTTAAACATATAAGACTCATCCTATGAACTAGATTCTAAGTCTATATGGATAGCAGTGTACTCGTAATGGGACATATCTTCTGGTGGCCAATAAAGAGGTTTTCCACCCTAGGATCAACCCGGCCTCTTCCTTTGCTTGGTAGAGGTTAGATTATCCTACTCATATGTTTGAATGGAGTAATGAAATGTCTGTGGAATCTAATGTCATTCTCCAATTCCTCCTCCAAACTTATTTCCGCTCCCTTTTTTTTCGTTTTCTCTTTTCTTTTCCTTTTCCTTTTCTCTTTCCTTTTCTTTTCTTTATCTTATTTTGAAACTTTGGCCAAGTTCACGAATTGACTTGTTGAAGGGAGGTAGTAAGTCGCCCTCATATATGCAACCTCATGAACTGTAAATGGCTTGAGATCTCCTTTGACATACTAGATGATCACACCTCTCACAAACTTCATACACTGATGTAGAGAGGATGGAACTATGTTGTTCTTATGTATACATGGTCTCCCAAGCAAAGCATTGAAAGTTGTATTTGAGTCTATTGTGAAACTTAGCTTCTTCAATCATCTATCTCCACCACTATGGAGGCTAAAGTATCTTGGCCTCACTTTTGGAGTGCGGATTCAATATTCCCATCTTAGAATTAGAAGTCTTCTAGACACTAAGACTTCCTTAGTCATAAGACACTTCTAACAATTAGGTAAACACTTAACCTAAGCCTAAAGACTTAGAAGGGTTAACCATAGGATTAAGTTTTGCCTTAGGGATTAAGATAATCCACCTACCCTACAACCCAAATCCAATACATGTTCACCTTCTCAAACCAAACCTCAAGTTCAATTAAAATATCAAATTATAATCCAAATCCAAACCTAAATTCTAAAACCAAATGATTGAAGCCCATGATCAAATCCAAACTTGAAACCCTTCCTAAGCCATATGACCTATCCTATGGACTTAGACAAATCTTAGTCCAAATCAATCCAAAATCAATTGATTTTCTCATAATCAATTTATATCTTCAATCATATTTCTAAATATAAATCAAATCTACATTCAAATGATCAAAACTAAATCAAATTAAATCAAAACCATTCCCTAAGCCATATGACCTATCCCATGTACTATCTGAATCTTACTCAAAATCAAGTCAAACTCAATTAATTTTCTCATAAATCAATCATATTTTCAATCATCTTCAAATTTAAATGAAATATACATTTAAATCATCAAAACTAAATCAAAGCAAATCAAAATCCAAACCTAAGCCACATGACCCAACTCCATGGACTTAGCCAAATTCCTTCATTCTAGAACCCAAATTCGATTGATTTTCTCATGAATCAATCATACCTTCAATCATATTCACAAATATAAATGAAATCTACAATCATCAAGCCAAGCTAAAATTAACCCAAGTCAAACCCAACTAAACCCTTTTGACTTGAAATGTTCAAATGAACCAAAACTCATTTGAACCCAAGAAAATAACAATTGAATTTATATATCCATCCCAAATCCATATATAAACTCAACAAAGTCAAACTCAACCAAAAATAAAGCCAACTAAACCCAATTGATCAACTTGACCCAAAGTGGCCAATTTGACCTATTTAAGCCAAGTTCTAATCCACCCCAAAATAGACTGAACCAAGCCCATCAAAATCTCCCATCATTATTGTTGATCACCCTGGGTTGATCAATTATCACGAATTAGGTCAAACCAAGTTAAATTGGTCATTTGACCTAGTGAATCCCTTAACCCATATTCACCCAAATTAGCCAAATTGTAACCTAAGCCAAATCCCTTAAAACTAACGATTCATACTAAATCAAAATCAATATTTGAATATGACTTGACCTTCAATTGAGTCAAACCAAACCCAATTGGCCCTCTTGACCCAAGTTGACCCAAATTGAACTAAAAGACTAAATTGGATCAAATCAAAATATAAACCAAATTGATTGCAACCAATGGCTCAAGTTTATTCCAAATTGATTGTTGAACTTGGCCAAAGCCATGATTGGACCCAATTGAACCCAATTAAACCCAATTAACCTACTTAGCCCAAATTGAAAAGGTTTAAGTTGGCTAAAACCAAATCAAAATAATTAAAGCCAAAGCTCAATCATCTTCATGGTCAACTAAACCAAAACCCTAAGCTAACCTAAACCCTAAAACCCTAAACCCTAAAAACTTAAACCCTAAGCTTAAACACTAAATCCCCTAAACCCTAACAAACCTAAAAACCCTAAACCACTAAACCTAAATCCTAAACCTAAACTAAACCCTAAAGCAACTAAACCTAAACTAAACCTAACCCTAAAGTATAAACTAAACCTTAAACTTTACCTAAATTAAACCTAAACTATAACCTAAACTCTAAAACAAACTATAAACCTAAACCTAAACTAAACTAAACCATAACCTAAACCCTAAACTCCAAACCTGCATAAACCATAACTAAACCTAAACCTAAACCCAATCCTAAACCTAAACCCTAACCCTAGACCCTAAACCCCAAACCCAAGCCCAAAAAACCCTAAACCCCAAACCTAAACCTAATGTAACTAAATAAATTAAAAAATAAACCTAAACCTAAAACCTAATTCACTAAAACTAAATCTAAAATGGGGTAGAACCTTGATGACAGAACATCAAACCAGTCCAGATCTAGGAGGAGGTAGAGGGGTGACATTATCTAGAGGTGGTGGGGATCGGGAGGTGCGGATGGATATGGAGGTGGTTGAGCAGGTTGTTATGGAGGCAGAGTTGCATTATGGTGCGAGGAGATAGAGATTAGGGATATGAGGATCCTACTAATCGAGATAGTTTAGATGGGAATTAATAAATTGAAGAATGGAATCCGATCTGCTGCTAGAACTATGTTCTGATCTAGCATTTTTTGATTTTTCTATGCGTGCTTTTTTTTTTTTTTCGTCACTTGTGTCATAGAAAAGTTGGTGTGTTACTTGGTTAATGAAATCGAGAAAAAGGAACATTGAATCTGAATTTGTTCTCTATTAAAAAAATCAAAAACCCTAAACCCTGAACTAAAACCTGAACCCTAAACCTAAAACCTAAATGTTAAACCATCAACTCTAAAGCCTAAACCCTAAAAATAAAAAAAATTAAAAAAATTAAAAAAAACCCTAACACTAAACCCAAAACCCTAAAACTAATCCAAACCCCAAAACCCAAAACCCAAAACCCTAAAACCCAAAACCCTAAAATCATAAACCCTAAACCCTAAATCCTAAAAATCTAAAAACCTAAACCTAAACTAAATAAAACCTAAAACTAAACTAAATAAAAAACCTAAACCTAAATAAAATAAAAAAATAAAAAAAAACCTAAACTAAAACCTAAACCTAAACATATAAATAAAAGAAAATAAAAATAAAAATAAAAATAAAATAAAATAAATAAAAACCTAAACTAAAAAAAAATAAACCTAAAAATAAAAAACCTAAATAAAATAAAAGCTAAACGAAAAATAAATACAAAATAAACCTAAAATTAAATATAAAAAAACCAAAACCTAAAATCTAAACCTAAAAATAAATAAAAAATAAAACCTAAACCTTAAACTAAAAGAAAAACATAAAACTAAAATTTTTGGATGGACATGTCTCCGTCTCCCATAGGCATAGGTAGGGATGAATCATGGACTGTCCATCCCACATGTTTTGGATGGACAGTCCTGATTAATCTGCGTAGATCAGTTGATTTAATCCTTCAAAATTGTGGGTTTGATCCTGACCATCCGATCCTTAATCAAATGGCCTGTGGGAAAGCGGCGACCGTACCAGAGGCAACGATGTGATAACTTAAATCTCTCATCATGCCACATGGAAAGCACGCAGTTTATCCCATGTGATGTCGATGAGATTAGTTATATAATTAGGTTACTTAATTACTTATTAATCACTGAAACTTCATAAATTCATAAATAAATGTAGAAAAATCTAAAAAAAGCAAACTTAACTTCATTTTAAAATAATTCAGAGGGGAATTCCATAAAATTATTCCAAATTTATTTTAAATGTGATTTTTTCTTAATTAGGGGTTAATTAAAAACTTAATAACCTTAATTACTCCATAATCATTTCATTAATCAATTCCAAACTTCTTAGACATGTTTAGGGGGATGACTTCTACCTCCCTAATTTTCTTGGAATTTATTAATGAGTTAATTAGGGAAATCAATTAATGAATCTCTAATCACCCTCTTAATGTAATTAAGAGTAATTAAGCATGTGAACAGTAGTTTAATCACTTAATTAAGATAATTAAGCATTAAGTGAAGAGAAAGTTTATGGAATGCATTTGGGGTACTTTCCTTAAGTTATTCCCTAAACCCCTTCTCTTCCTTAATCGAAACATGATTAAGGTTTAATCCACTACTGATCTACTTAATTAATCTAATCAAACTTTCAAAACCAATCTAAAATTAATCAATCTCTTTTTGGGTAGATCCTTAGGTGTTCAAAAGCTTAAGGTAAGCTTAAGGAAATCAAAACCCAACCCACATGTATGGGGAGATTATGAAAGTACTTAATGAAAACCCAATTTAATTATTAATCAATAATTATGAGCCAATTGCATTAGGCCTCTTTCTTTCTTAGGAGCATTGTTGATTTAAATTCCATGTGGTTGCATATCATATGTTGGCTCACAATTGTTTGAATAATTATGTTAAAGTGGTGTAAGTAAGGGGTAATTAATGAATTTAATCTACACCTTAATCTAAACAAAACATAAAATCAATGTAATTGTTCTAAAAATTAAACTAAATTAATTCACACATGGGTGAAATGGGTTAGGACCAGTAAACTCTTTTTACATTTCCTAAATCAAATTCAAAACAAAAATAAAAAATCTCTTTATGAAATGTTGATTCACTTTAAATGATCTAATTTCATAAGATTTTCTTTTGGAATTAATTAGGGTGAATGAAGTTACATGGTTACATCACTTTATTTCTTTCCAAACATGCTAAAATGTTGTATTACATATGAAATCATGCAGTCATATCTTTTGAAAAATAAAAATAAATGAAATGTTTCCTTTATGTCAAATTGCATGTTTTGGCTAAAGTAAGAATATGAGTGGCTATTATCACTATTAAATCAAAAATTATTTTCAAAACTTATGAATCAAAGATGATAAATGAAGGTATGCTAGTTATAAATACTTATAAGCTTGCATGTGATTGTAGCATAAAATGTGTTATGTGATTTTCATCTCTTTTCTTAGCATAGGTTTATATAGGATTTCCAAAGTGTATAGTTCATTTGAAAAGAATATAACACTTGGTTAAATTCATTCCTATACACTTCTATGTTATGGCTTAAGAAGGATCTTCACATTGCACATGAAAATTCAACAACCAAAATCAAATAAACAAACATAAGCCTTTTGCATGATTCTTCATCCATTTGTTTAATTTTTGCACATGCACATGTATTTAAAAAAAGTAGTATATTAGTCTAGACATCCCGGGGTTTCGAGGCTTTAAGTAGCCCTAAGAAGGTCTTGTACCTTATACCTTTAGTGTTGAAGACAATGGTGTCTTACTCACTTATGTTTTTCATATATGTAAATGTATATTTGATTAATGGATAAAAGAACCCCTCTCTTTTCTACTTAACAAAATCATGCATCATGAAATATGCAAATTTTTCCTATATAACATTTATTTGCATTCATCATCAAAGTTTAATAAGGTTTGCATTTGCATGTATAGATATGCTTAAGATCATTCATATGCATGATACACATGTTTGAAAGAAATAAATGGTTATTTGTTTTGTGATAGTAATTCACTTTAATTAATTCTAAGATGCCATTCTTATTGAACAGGTTTATTTAAAGCAAATCTAAACTTAGGATTAATTAAAACACATAATAAAATATTCAATAAAGAAAAATCATTAATGAATATACCTTAGAAATTACTTAAGGTAGGAGGAAAGAGAAGTTCTCTTCTCTTTTCCTCTCTTTACAACACTTAAATAAGTGTAGGTTCATTCAAACCAAATCAAATCATCAAATATAATCAAAACAACAAAAATCACTTAAATGAAACCACCCTCTAAGTTGACTCCTTCACACTTAGAAAATTCTAACCTTAAAGCCTAGATAAGACATGCCACACAAGACTTAAATGGCACACATATTAGGCTAAGTCACCATTTCTAGCTCTATGTTAGGGAGATGCATGGTTTGATGCCTGATTTTGTTTTATGATGTAATGTTTTAGTCTGTATGTTAGGGTGTATGTGCATAGACTGGATGAGAGGATGATCTTAGTTTAGTCATTATTTATTGTAGGGGATTGTGCTTAAGGGACATTGTAATAAAGAAATATAAAAGTACTTTTACTGTGCAGGTTGCTTATACCCCTAAGCATAATCCAAATTATTGTGTGGGGTGCTAAGTCCAATTTATTCATATACATGCTTGGGATTGTATGATATGTTTAGCTAATCTCTATTTTACAGGTTTAGTTAGATTTACTTTTTCTTTTTCATGTAATTTTGCAATTAAGATTTATAATGAATGTTATGGGGAATTAGGATGAACATTGGCCATAAGACTATGTCTTATGCACCATGTAAAGCCGAGCAACACATCCCAACCAACCAAAAGAAGGAAAGAAAGAAGGAAGAAAGAAGGAAAGAAAGAAATGAAGAAAAGAAGAAAGGAAGGAATGAAGAATGAAGACCCCCATAACATTAATTCTTTCTAAATTGTAATTTATTCATTTATAATCTGAGTTGTGTAAGGGTAGAGCCCGACTACCCATTTTTTTGCAAGTTTGTGTGGTGGAGCCCGACCACAAAGGCCTCATATTCTTTTACGCTAGCTTTACAAAATTATTTGATGTTTTTTTAGCCTGTGCATTAAGATGATATGTTTTTCCTAGTTTCTTTCTTGCTTTGATGAATGGAGATTAGGCTCTTAGGGAAAAATAAATTTTCTATCCAATTAATCAACTAAAAAATTAAAAGTTAATAACTCATAACCTCACCTAAACCTAGGTTATAAATCAAGATAAAAGATTTAACAACTTAGCTCGATGTTGTATATCTCACATCATGCATAAAAGCATCTTGCTTCAATCGTACTTATGGAGGGCTTCCACCTTTGCCAGAGAACTTGGCTTGACCTTTGAGAGCCATGATGGAAACACACCTCCTTCTTGCTGATTTTGGCTCATAACCAATTTCTCATGCATTAGGCATATGAATCCTATAGCTTGTGTAAAATAAATTGTCCAAAAAAAAAAATAAAACTTAACAAAAAATTGCATTATATTTAAATCATTAATCATGCCCTACATGATCTAGTCTCTTAGAGAGTATGTTTAAGGACTTAGTCTTTTCTAAATAAATAATAGCTATCTTGCAAAAGCATATGACTTTTCTACATATATTTAAAATTATAGGAGGAATGGCGACCACTACTTGTAAGTCCAAATGGGTGGTTTATTCTCTCTTGTGGAGAAAAGCCATATGCCCAATTTCTTCTTTGATTTAGGTCATGCTTTGGCCCTTGCCAAAGCTCCCTAGATTTAGTATCAGGTTTTGTTTCCTTTGCTAAAGCATAAACCACCAAAGGCATTTCCATGATCTTGTGTAGTGGAATTGTAAGCCTTAGATTTCTAATAAAAATTCAACTCAAACACATAATTCCCCTCAAAATTTAAAATATAAAGACCTACCATAGGATAGTTTGGGATGCTCGATATGTTTCCTAGCATCGTGAGCATCCCCTACTTATCTCCCTCTAGCTTCGATAATAACTCCTCCTCTTGATCAATCCCACTTGATCTCTAAAATAGCCAATTTATAGTCCTATCTTTGAAATCTTTGGAGACAATGATCATTTACCTTAATCGAGAGTATTCTTAAGGAATCTCATTCCTTAAGATGTAATTAACTATGGGGGCTTTCCACCATAGGGAACTTAATGAACTCAGCTTAAAATAACCCTACTTTACTTTTCCATGTAAAGTAGGAGAAGAATCTCTGGTACATCCGAAGACCCATAGTCCGTAGGTGTCCTTATTAGGTGATTAGATCCATTGTAGGATGGTGACTTCTATCTCTCGAGATAGCACATCATTCCTCAATGTTGTACCCGATCACCCTAATGATAACATCTAAGGATCTACATGGTGTCCAGCAAGTGTGTATTTTTGTCTTCATTAATTTTTTCCAACAGATATATGAAGATGAAAATATTTCACCATAGACTTTTCTAGTGACTCTGTTGGGGATAGTTCCTCTCTCCATCTTTGGTAAATGATCATTATCTCTAAGTGTTGATAGTGGATTTGTATTTCCTATGATTCCAAGACTATCCTTCTTTTTTGTTGGCACTTAGTTTATTTCATTCTTAAGCTAAGCTAGCCAACATCTTTAGGTTTTAGGACCTCACTCCATGTAGGTCTTGAAACCCCTATTGGGTTTCCCAATAGGTGAAAATAAAAATTTAATAAAAATAAATAACTAAAGACTTCCTCCTTACCATTTCTATGGTAAGGAAAGGTTCATTCCAAAAAATATATAAAGAAAAATAAATCCTTTATAAAAATAATAATTTCCAAAAAAATACATTTTCAAAATACACATAATAAAATATTTCAACCACATCTAACAATCTTCATGATTGTTACATGTAGGATCATCTAAAAAAATAAAAAATCATCTTTTCAAAAAGCATAAATGAACACCCTTCAGTCAATATACCTAAATTTATGAATGAAGACTTCATTTCAAATCAAAAATCAACAATCATCTTTTCAAAAATAAACTCAACAATCATCTTTTCAAAAAAATAAAATCAGCAATCATCCTTTTAAAAAACAAAATCAACAATCATCTTTTCAAAAATAAAGTCAACAACCATATTTTCCAAAACAAAATCAACAATCATCTTTTCAGAAATAAAATCAATAATCATCTTTACATAAATAAAATAAAAAATCACCTTTTCAAAAAGCACATATTTGAAAATGAACAATTCTCTTTCAATATACCCAAATTTATTGAAAGATGACTTCATTTCCGAATAAAATCATATCATAACATTGAAATTCCATTCAACATATCTCACACATGTTGAAGTTAGAATTTCATTCTTTTCAAAAATTACAAATTTGAAAATAAGCCTCTCCATTCAATATGTTGGATGGAGGCATTATTTTCAAATAAAATTACACCATTTGAAATTCCACTCAACACATTTCACATGTGTTAAGTTAGAATTTCTTTCTTTTATAAAAAAAGCAATAATCATACACAAAACAAAATGTCATCTTTGAAAAATAAAAAATAATTAACTCCCATTTAACATACCCAAATTTGTCAAAAGTGAGTTTCATTTTTCAAAATAAATTTGGACATTATTTAGCATACCCAAATTTGCTAAGTAAAGATCCTCTTCAAAAATAAAAATAAAAGAATCATAAAAATAAAACACATTTGGATTCTTTATTTAGCATACCAAATTTGCTAAGTGATGATCCTCTTTTCAAAAAAAAAAAATTCAAAACACATCTAGATTCTTCATTTAGCATACCCAAATTTGCTAAATAAATATCCTCTTTTCAAAATCAAAACATCAAAATCAAACACATTTGAACTTCATTTAGCATACACAAATTTGGTAACTAAAGTTCTCATTTTAAAAAAATCAAAATCATAAATTATAAATTAAAACACATTTGGATTCTTCATTTAGCATACCCAAATTTGCTAAGTGAAAATCCTCTTTTCAAAAATCAAAACATCAAAATATAAAACACATTTGGATTCTTCATTTAGCATACCCAAATTTGCTAAGTGAAGATACTCTTTTCAAAATCAAAAAATCAAAACACATTTGGATCTTTTATTTAGCATACCCAAGTTTGCTAAGTAAAGGTCCATCTTTCAAAATAAAAAATGAAACACATTTGGATTCTTCATTTAACATACCTAAATTTGCTAAGTAAAGATCCTCTTTTCAAAAATCAAAATAAAAGAAAACGTTTGGACTTTATTTAGCATACACAAATTTGTTAAGCAAAAGTTCCATTTCAAATTCACATAATTCACAAACAAGCAAAAGAAGAAGAAAATTGTTTTCAAACAACTCATTTAGCATACCCAAATTTGCTAAATGAGTAAATTCCAAATAAAATCAATTGACCCTTTATTTTAACATACTCAAATTTGTTAAATAAAGGGTCCCCAAACACAAAAAATCAAAATCAAATATGAACCAATGGAAGCATCAATCTCTTCAAAAATATTTGAACCCATTTCCAACATACACAAATTTATTGAAAATGGATTCTAAATTTAAAAATCTCTTCCCCAATTCTAAAGTCAAAAATTTCTCCAAAATTAAAGAGCCCCATTTAACATATTCAAATTGTTGAGTGGATTCAAATTCTAAAATCAAATTAAAGCAAATCTAATTTGAGTTTATTTTCAAAATTATAGAATTTCAACTCAATTTCGGCCAGTTTAGTTTAGTTTAGTTCTAATGAAAGCTCAAGTATGTGTTTACTTTTTTCCTTTTGGGATGGATTTGGCCTTGGATCGGGCCAGCCTCCCACAAACTGACTATGCCCACCTCATTCATTTTAGCCGAGGTTTTGAGGGAGCTAGGATCACTTATGAGGGGACCACCCTCATAACCGTCAGTAGGAGTATGTGACTAAGCAAAAATCGGTCATCTATGTTGAGATGCCGTCAGATTTAGAGTTTCCCTTACTGAAGAGGAAGACTATGGTAGTTCCCACAATAGTACAAGCCAATGCCGTGCATTCCCATTGCCCGACAGCTCACCCACTCATTGGCTTCTTCCAAGGGGAAGGCTCCCCTGGTTCTAGGGATAGTCTCCCATACTTAGGAGGTAAGGTCTAGTTCCCATACTGCTCCTCCCAGTAGGACCCAGCACCATAATAGATGTCGCAAGATCAAGTGGTATCATGTGTGCATAACCAAAGAGATGGAGGCAGTTGCTCAGTCTGTAGTAGAGGAGTTACCTAGGATAGTCTATCCTCTAATCACAAAGAACAAGTTTCATCCCCTCTCTAGATCTGATGGAGAAGAAGATATTAGGAGGATCTCACTTTCACCTCAACCTGCAGTTTACTTTGAGGCTCCTACTAGAGATAGGAGAAGGATGTATAGATCAATTCCAGCCTGGGGCTTATGACATCGTGAGTCCAAGCCCAATTTGACTTATGGTCAATCATCACTCATCAAAAGAGGCTAGAGAAGCCCATGTATTTGTACATATCACCAGTAGAGAGAGACATAGGTACGCTAGATAGTTAGCTACCTCTACCCTCATGGACTTTCTCGATCAGTGTACTACCCATGCCAGTCATATTGATTATATTGTATTGATTGGTACTACTCACCACAAGAGAGGAGCTCCCGCATAGAGAGAGACAGTGGTGCCTCAGCCACACTGCTCTACTCCAAGCCCACCATCTCTAGTACAAGCTGCCATCATCCATAATTCCAGCAGAAGCCATGAAGGCTGCATCCGGGAAAATGAGAGCCCCACTGGTGATCCGACTATGGCCAAGAGATCCTATTCCATCTACACCGCCGATTGAGGTGAGGCTAAGCTCTCCTGCTTGACCTCTTGCTCTAGTTGTGGTGAAGAGGGAGTGGCAACCACGGAGTATCATATTTGTCATCACCACCACCACCATAATAGGGCATGGAGATAGTAGCAGCAGAGGGGGAAGGAAACAGTACTATTATCCCCATGGTGATAGATCCTCCCAGGAGTAGCACTCCTCCCATGATAGATGATAGCCATTAGCATATTTCTTATAGTGAGCATTGCCCTCACAGGGTTAGCTCTCCAGCATCAGAGGGGGGTAGATGTATTTTTGTTCATGAGCAAGATCCTACCACCAGTCAGTCGCACTCATTTGTGCCCACCTAGTTAAACCACTCCTTAGATGCTATTATAGCACAGTATCTTATGGAAAAGAAGGAAATTCTAGGATACAACTAGTCCTACCTAGAGAATAAGAAGGTCAGTTTTGATCATAATGAAGATGATTTGTTGCTGGATTCAGTAGGAGTACATATGGTTGATGCCAGGGGTTTCCCTCTTCGGGATCAGCAGAGTTTGGAAGGTTTTGTAGTCGAGCAGGATGATATAACCTACTCGACCCAACACCTCCTTAAACAACTAAAATAGAAGGATGAATAAATTGATAGGATGAAAAAGAAGCTTGAAGACTTGTTAGCAGCAATTTTGGCACTTCAGAACTAAGTCCCAGTAGTGCATCCTACTATTACAGAGACCTGTCAGCCTGAGTTGTTGCATGTTATGGATCAAGCCAAGATTTCATTGCCAGTAAAGTAGGGTAGCACTAGCTTGTATAGGAAGATAGTTGATAGTACCTCCATAAAAGAAAAGGAAATTAAACTCATGGTTGAGTAGCAAGTGAGAGAACCATTGGCACAAACTTGAGGAGGATCATTGATTCGAAAGGGTAGACCCTACCGATTCGGGTAGACCTACCTAGAGGTATCTAAGGGTTCTGTGCCACCTTCTTTCAAGAGCATTGATGATAGTGGGAATCCATGGAAGCACATAGCGTACTTCAGGGCCAACTATTGCAATCTTGGTGGTAGCGATGCATTACTATTCCATCTTTTTGTTAGTAGTTTGGCAAGTATAGCCTTTGATTGGTATGTTGAACTCTCCAATAGTTCAGTGAAGACTTTTGCTAAGTTTGAGCAACTCTTCATTAAGAGGCTTGCTGGAGCTCAATAATGGGTGATTGTAGGTGAACTGGTTGTGGCTTAACAACAGGTGAGTCCCTCATTGATTATATATTCTTAGATGGTGAAATTTGAGTTTGAAATGTATGCAGCTATCTGAACATGCCATTGAAATTATGCTAAAGAATATTCATGTCCCGGTCACCTTCAAGCTCAAAGGTTTTACCATCAAGATATTTAAGAAGCTAATCAATAAGGTGGCTAGTCTACAAGGAGAGGCCAAACAATTATCTTTTCAAGATCAGTCAATAAAGCCAAAGCCGTAGAAAGCTTATGAGAAGAATCTAGGGGAAGTAGCAGTGTTTGATAAGGGGAAGCAAGTGACCAAAGATCATCATGAGACCTCGTTCTCCAACAGTCATCACTTTCACCTCTTTTACCACCACCTAGGCCATCCTACCGGCTACCACAGTAGCCTCCACAACCTTCACTGCCTCCTCCTCAGCCATACTCACAGCAGCGGTACAAATACCCACCGCTAGGTAGCTACCATCCACCAACTCTTTTAGATAAACTGAATCAACCTTATTCATTTAAGAGGTAGATAATCAAGAAAATATTTAAGAATCTCATAAAGAAACCTAATTTTCAACTACCCGAGCCTAAGAAGCCAGAGAAAGTGGGCAAGAGCAATGATCCTAACTTTTTCCCCTATCACTGCATGCTAGGTCATGTTTTGGAAGATTATTTTACATTCAAGGGGCGGCTTGAGAATCAAGGGACAAGTTATCCCAAAAGAATATCTAGTAGAATAACCATCCAATTTTGTTAGGGTAGTCCTTGGGGATACCTGCGATCCTCTCAAAACCAAAGAAGGTTGGGATATCTCCTTATCCCAAACCTTTAAAAAGATTGTTTCAAAAATCAAGAAATTTTTCTTGCAGGTGCCTGAGGCAACTTGAACCTCTGACATTAAGGAAGGCTTGCAAGTTACCAAAGACAACATAGGGAAGGTAGGAGCTCGGTGTGCGACTATACTTGCGGGATAGCCAAGTAGTGCAACCATCGTAGAGTCTCCATTCTTTATTCTACTACTTCTTGACACTTCTATTTCAGCTAGCTCTTCTTCTAGTATACATCTTGTATCGGTGGATGAGGGCATCAAATCCCTCACCCCACTTTACTCAATTTCTACTATGTACCTCCTTCAAAATCCAAGAAATTGAGGAATAAAGCTAGTTTGAATTACATTTGTGTTACTTCTGATGGGTTGTCTAAATCTACTCTTATAGAAAAAATCTTCAAGTCTAAATAATAATTATAATAACTCTAATCTTCCTCTTTCTGATTTAGAGTTGGACTTTCTTTTTCTGAATACTATGGGTTCACCTTTTTAGATAGACTTGGAATCATTTGATTCTAAGGGTCCTATAGGAGAAGCTATAGGTGAGCGATGGCGGTAGAATCTTCCACTAACACGCCATAAGAGATTACAAAGTTAACCTCCATAGTAGCAAGGTTCTACCTCCTAGGGCACCTCAAGATAAGGAAACAAGTCATTGGTTGATGATTGAAAGCCCCTCCAGATGCTCCACCCTTGGATATGCTTGTGGAGGATGCAGATTATAATGTCCTCACTCACCTAAGAAAGTTGCCAACTAAGTTAAGCATATATGATGCCCTTATCTTATCCAAAGAGATGAGGGAATCATTAATCAAGGCTATTCTTGATCTAGAGATATGCTTAGCAAGGCGGCTACTATTGAAGAGGAGGCATATTATTCAAGAGAAGCCCAAGGAGTCACATTCACAGATGAAGACCTTCTTCTAGGGACATGGAGCACAACCGTCCCCACTACATTATAGTGGATATGGGCAAGTTTAGACTTTCCAGGGTGCTTGTTGATCCAGGTGCATCTGAACATTATGAGTCTAAAGACCCTTGCCTACTTGAGGATTGACATCTCTACACTTTGAGGAGATCGGATATTGTTGAGAGGATTCAATGAATAGGGTGAGAGGGCATTAGGTTCCATAGTGTTACCTTTGGAAATAGGTGACTAGAAGACTGAAGATAAGTTTTATATAATTGATTCGAATACATCATTCACTATTTTGCTAGGTAGGCCTTGGATACACCAGAACAAGATGATTCAATCCTCCTTTCATCAGTGCACCAAGTTCAGAAGGGATGGAATCGAATACTGTGTAAAAGGAGATGAAAAGTCATTTTCAGTTAGAAAGGTTGAGATATATGAGGATGCGACCTACTATCTTCCTCAAAACACATTTTCTTATGAACTTGGTCAAAATTCAAATACAAAAGAAAAAGAAAAAGAAGAAAAAGAAAAAGGAAAAGAAAAAAAAAGTTAAAATACAAGTGAATGAGAAAAGTACATCAAGGATGAAGTAGAGCCACATATCACATTCCACCTGTTCATTTCACCATCTGGGACATATGGGTAGAATGGTACACCTCCACAGTGAGCCAGGTGGTAGATCTGAAGGCAATTCCAAAGGTGGAAGACCCCCTAGTTTGTAGCCAGCCAACATGGGTTATGTTCTAGTTCATAGAAGTATCCTTACTATTCACATAGACTTGGAATCCAGCTAGGAGGATGAGTCAAATGTGATTAGCATATCAGCTAACCCCTCTCAGCGGGTTTCATTGGAGGTGACACTCGTGCCAGACAATGATGAAGACCAGGCCTCCAAGCAAAGCATGAATGTATTCGAATCAAGTTTATGTGAAACTATCAGGCAGCAATTTGGAAGCTTAGCTCTAACCTCACTTTCCTCTCAAAAAGTTGAAGGTTTAGTAGTTAAGGAAGCCCCCCCAGTCTTCCATGGATGTCAAGCCAAAGAGACTCCTTTTGGGAGCATTATCATCAAGTCCAGAAGTTGATGTAGAACTTGAGGATAATTCATATAAAAAATAAATGGAATTACCTTTCGATTGGTACTCACCTTGTGTTCTTAATCTAGTAAAGAAAGGTTTAATTCCTTATACATGATCGAAGCACAAGTCAGTACTTGAAGTTGGAACAATGAGGATGCACAATCAAGATCGACTAGGATTTGATTACGGTGTGTCCGTATGATGATGATTCTTAATTTTACCAATCATAGAATATGATAGGTTCTTCTCAACCACACTAAGTCTTATCAGGAAGTATGTTTAGAAACTTCAGATGATCCAAATGATCTCCCAATCAAAGATGCACCACAAAAATTTGAAGAGGAAATCCATTCAACAATTGATAAGCTCAAAGAAATCAATCTTGGGATAGAAGAAAATCCACACCCGACATACATCAGTTTGTTGCTGAATGAAGAAGAAACCAATGACTTAATTAGGCTATTGATTGAGTTTAAGGACTACTTTGCATGAAGTTATGAAGAGATTTCTGGATTATCTCCTGATGTAACAGTCCATAAACTAGCAATTAACCTTAACACTAATCCTATCAAGCAAGCTCCTAGATGCATGCGATTAGTGTGAGAACTATAGCACCAAGAGGGGTGGTGGTGATATTAAAAATTTTAAAAGTTAAACTTAAATTTTAAGTTTTAGTAGAAAATTAATTTTGATTTTATAATGATAAGATAAAATTCTTAATGTAGCAAAAATAAAAGTAAGTAAAGAGAGAGAGACAATATTTACGTGGTTCATTGGAAAACTCGTCCCAGCTTTACATAAGAATCCACTAAACAAAATAGCTTACAAATAGTACTCTCTATGGGAGAGTACAACCCACAATAATATGCACTCTCTACAAGGGATACCCAATATAAATTTTAGCAAAAAAAGGAAAAATACAAAATAATAAATTTTGATAAAATAAATCTCTCACAAATATACCAAGCTATCCAATTCAAAAAATGATCTCTTACAAATGATCACTTAAAAAATTTTGGCAAGATAAAATGCTCACTTAATATTGATAATAAATAATAAAATAAATATCTTAAAGTGATCTTACTAAGATGTTTATGTTATTACAATTTGTAGACAAATATAAAAATTATTTCAAAATGAATTCACAATATTCTTTTGCACAATAAAATAAATTTCAGCAAGGAATAATTTGTTTTATTTTAACCAAATAGACTCTTCCAATTAAAGCTAATGATCACAAAATACTTAAATAAAATGAGTATATGATAGATTTAAGTAGGCTAGTATTAATTAAAAGAGAGATCTAGCAAATATGAAAATAATTTCAGCATAATAATTTAATTTAAAATGCTAAAATATACTTCTAAAATAGATCTAAGAATAAATGATCTTTCAAATCAGATTAATGAAGAAATATTTCAAGAAACCAAAAGAAATTTGTAGGAAGTTAAAAATTTCAACAAGTTGAAATAGATCTACAAACTATCACAAGAGTTTTTCACAAAAGATGATTGAGAAACTTTGATGTGAAAAAATGTCCAAAGACTAATCCACCAAAAGTATAAATTGGAAAGAATAAATAGATGGTGAAAATAGCATGAACAACTAAAAGGATTAAGATCAAGAAAACAAACTCAAGTAATTTGAAAGCTTGCTTAGTTAAAGATGTTGAAGCTTCCAAACTAAGGATTTGATCTTGCAATATTTGGAGAACACTTGGAAGGAAAATCTAAAAATATTCTTAGATTTGAGGGATTTTGAATTTGAAATGAGGAATACTTTCATGAAGAGAATGAGGGCTATTTATAGGCAAGAAGGTCATTTTGAATTATTTCAAAATATATTATTCTAACCTCATGTTTCATCTAATAATTTAATATTCAATAAAATATAATTTATATTAAATAAATATTAAATTTAAGCAAGATTGGCTATTCACATAAGTAAAAAATAATCAAATATGACTCTTAATATATTCAAAGCATGTAGCATGCATTCATTATTAAAATCATAATGTTTGAAACATAATAAATTCAATTTTAATCAAATGGGTCATGTGACCTATCAAATTAAAGGAAAAAAAAGTCCAAGGAATCCATTAGAGATGAAATCAGATATAAATTCCTTGATTATAAAATGACTTTTAACAATACAATATTTCATATATTTTTTGTTAATTGACATGTGACATTTAAAAATGATATAATTTATATATAATCATACTTATGTTAGTTATCATATAACCATCAAATTAAATTAAAATATTTAATTATATTAAGTAAATAAAATAATTACACTTAATAGTCATTATCATTTATTATTTTGACAATTCAAATGCTATGTATGAAACATATAATTGAATGTTAATTAGATAGAGATTTATATAAATTAACCTCATTAAAATAATATGCTAAGTTGTGAGCAAATTAATTCATGCTAATGAATAAATGCATATAACCTAAAATATTATATTTTGAGCTTCACATTATCCAATTTGATCTATCTTTCATTTTTCTACTCGTGCAATTTCCTCAAACTTATTATGAGATGTATTGGATATGTAATTAGCAATTGATATATCTGAAACACATATAAACATTCATTAGAACATCAAAGCATTCGTTTGTTATCATCAAAATTGATCGGATTGAACATGAGGCTCATTAAGCCAACAATTAGAAATTAAATAGTAGGTCATTCACGAAATTGATTAATCGGTTTCATCGAGAAGAAAAATACCTACAGTTAGGCGATTATTAAGAAAAAAAGAATGGCCAAATTTGCATATGTGTTGATTTCAGGGACTTAAAAAAGGCATGTCCTAAGATTGAGTTTTCTCTTCCTATACAAGCATTAATAGTGAACATCACCTCATCTCATTTAATATTCTCCTTCATGGATGGGTCATCTGGCTACAACTAAATTAAGATGGCCCCCGAGGATGAAAGAAACACTGCTTTTCAAACCCCGATAATGTCTATTATTATAAGGTCATGTTTTACCTTAAAATCACATGCTATGGCCATGACTCAAATCTTCAACGAACTCAGTCATCATCATGTTGAGTGCTATCTTGATGATCTACTTATCAAAAGCAAAGAAAAAGAAGACCATCTCTTTGACTTGAGTAGTTTTCAAATGGTTAAGACAATATAACCTCAAAATTATCCCCTAAAGTGTGCATTGGGTAGCATCAAAAGTTCTTTGGGTTTGTTTGATGGGAATAGAAAAAGATCAAAGTCTTAGAAATGCCACCACCTAAGTTTAACTCAACAGATCTTTCCAAGGAGGTTGGATCTAAGATGCTCTATCTCCAATCATCGAAGATGCAAACCATTTTCAACACTTGTCAAAAGGATGCCAAGTTCAAGTGGGATGATAAGTTAATGCCTTTGAGATATCTAGGTATTTTGTGATGTTGTATGTTATAGCGACTCCTACCACTTATCATCTACACTTGTGCATTGGATGACCCTTGGATCTTTGTTAGCCCAACATGATGAAGGGAATGAGTGCTCTCTACCTCCTATTTTGATTCTGAAAAACTACCCACCTATTGAGAAACATTAGCTTTAATCTTTATCCCAAAACTATGCTTTCTCATAAGGTGAACTTGATTTCAAAATCAATCCACTGTTATCTCATGACACGGTGATGTTATCAGATGATTGGCATGTTGGTTGATTCTCTCACGGTTTGATATTACTTCCCTGTGAAAGGTCAAGAACTTCGATTTCTTAGTTTGCACCCACTTCCTCTTATTTGATGATCTCCTATGAACAAATCATGAACTTAGGGGAGATTGACAATCCTGAGAGATGTATTTTTATGGTGTGGCTTCCTTTCACAAAGAACCATGATCTACTCTTCTGAAAGGCAAGGGTAGGAATAGTTCTCTCTAGACAGTGATGTGTTGAGATTCTCATACTATCTCTTCCCCACCAACAAGAGTATGAGGCTTTGAATGCAGTGCAGGTTTAGTATAGTGTGTGTCAAGAGCATCAACTTCTAGATTCTTGGTTATCAACCAAATTTATCCTTCAATGTTTAAAACTTAAGCTTCATAACCAAGTATATCATTAAGTTGTTGGCCCAAAATCTTTGAGGTCACCATAAGGAGAATACAATAGTAGATGCTTTGGCCAAACTTGCCAAGAAATCGGCATGTCTGGAAGATGAGTTCATTCTAATAAGGGTCCAAAATAGATAAATTCTATCCTTTATTGATGTTGAACTCGTTGAGAGACTTTCTATAGAAGGGGAGGTTGCCTTTGCCAACAAAGATGAGGAGCTTGATTGGAGGCAACCATTCAAAGATTAACAGACAAACTACCTCAAGAGAAATCACAAACCCATTAGATGAAGCAGAGCTCTCTATGGATGGCACCAGTCTTTTGATAAAGCGTGGTTACATTCTTTAGACAAACATGAAGCCTAGGATGATCGGTACATTCATCTATAGTGCATCAATCAGTTCAAAGATTAAAGCAAAGATCAGAGACTAGGATACTCCATGATTCTGAACTTCATGAACATGGCTGGGAGATTCCATCAATGTCGTACAAAATGTGGTCTTACATCAACCACCCAACATTCTCCTATATTGGTTCATTTTGAGTGTTGGGGTATCAACATAGTTAGTCAATCCTCCTTCTTAGTCTTCATTCATCTTCACTACTTTTCTACTTTGATAGGCAATCCCTAGAGGTTCATGTGCTCAAGTTTTCAAGAACCATATCATATATAGGTTGTGCCTTAATATATTAATAATGGTATTGATTTTAAGAGCACCAAGATTAATTTTAAGAGATGGGTTGGTGATACTCCACCATCTACTATCCAAGAAATGGCTAGTAAGCATTCAACAAAACTCTCATAATACTAAAGAAGACACTCCCACGATAACAAGTGATAGTGGCATGAGGTTGAAGCCTTGGCTACACCCATAAATCAAAATCTACTCCATTCTCCTTGGTGGGTCAGCCTATTAGTTCAACTCCCATTACTAAGGATAGCAATGGTAGCAAAATCACTACAGCAAAGTTGTGGTTAGAAGAACTAGATGGTTTGGAGGAGAGATACTTTGCCATAACCTCGAGTTATACAAATCAAAATGATTCAAACTCACAACAAGTTTAGTCTAGATTTTCAAGTAGAGAGCTACTAGGGAGACCAATTGTTGACCATCGAAGATGGGAGGCAAGTTTGAACCCACTTGGGAAGGCCCTTTTATCATAAAGGCCTGATGATCTTATCACTTATTGATTGTAAAGGCCCGATGCTTCTAATTAATGGGTTTATTTGAAGAAATATTACCACAAAAACATGTTTGAAAATAATTATCATCAAAAAAAAAATTTCATTCCAATTCATCAAAATCTTCCCTTCTTTCGAAGAATTATTTGCTTATTTTGTGAATCTGCCACGACGTATTTAGGATAGGTGTAAGAGAACCCATGCAACATCCTATCCCTCTTTCACCATCAAACAAATTCTGCAGAATAGGTAAGAGAACCCAGGCATCTTATTTGTAGCACAACAGTTAAAGACCAAAATCATCATCATTTCTTGGTGGGATCACCTACCATTCCACCATTTCATCAATTCTTGACATGTTTTAGGATAGGTATAAAGAACTTAAGAGGCATCCTTTTCTTTCCAAAACACAAACACAAATCTTTTATCTGCTAATTTGATGTGGGAGGTAGCTCACTCATTAATTTTAAGTTAGATAACTTTACCTTGCTAGTATGTCACCCTAATGGTCACTTGTCCAGTGGATGTGAGTCCCCATGCTTTCTTCCTAACTTGACCATTGCAAACCAACGAGCACCTTGTTGGTTTGGTAGACCTCACTTCCTAATAAAATATCGATTTTTATTTTGTTTAAGAAGATGTGAGTCCCTTTTCTTCTTGAATTAACCATCATCACTAGGTTGAGTATATCGGTTTAGGATAAGTCCCCAGAGGCTCCTTTCCTCTTGACTACTCTTGAGTTGATATAAGTCCCCATTCATTCAATAGTCTCCCCTATTGACTTTTATAAAGACTATCCCAACAATGATTACATTGTAGGAGGATGTGAGTCCGATGCTTTCTTCTGATTATTGAAAATAAAGCACCTTAGGTTAGTTGATGTTTTTCTATCTGATAGCGACTCGCCCAGTGGATACACCACTTTTGGCAGATGTGAGTCCTCATGCTCTGAGTTTAACGAATACCTACATATATTATCTTCTCAAGGTTTTGGATCAAGCCCTGACCCCTAGACACTCTACTTGGATCACATCCTTTCCATTTAAACACTACTGGGTTACTCTTGATGGAATGTCCCCTTTCTAGCCACCCTTGTGGTTGGAGAATTTGTTGTTAAATGAATTTTCCCTTTTAATAAATTTGAGATAGGTCTTGATATAAGATCATTCTTAAATGATCCTAACCAATAAAAACAATCAAACAAAAATAAATCTATTAACTGGATTAGAAATTCAAGCCCCAAGTGGCCCAAGCATCTATCTTTAGGTATCAGAACTCCCATAGGAATTGTTTGACTATGCTTGAGTTGAGATAAGTCCCAGGTTGGCACTCTCTCAAAAGTCACCCTTAGATGGGTTCAATCTTTTCCACAAGCAGGAGATGGTCATTTTTTTAGATGTAAGTCTACTAATTCTTTTAGCAGATTGTCATAAATTGACCCTAGGTTGGGTTGATATTACCTACTAATATGGTCTTTTAGAAAAGATGTGAGTCCCCATGATTTCTTCCCGAATTAACCATTCAAAGACACCCATTTGGTTGGATATTTCTCCTAAAGGTAATCCTAGATTGGTAAATCAGTTAGACCAAGGCCAACATACTCAATCTGATCCATCAAATATGGGATCCATCAAAATAATTAAAATGAAATTAATCTTGACTATCTTTGAGTTGATTTAAGTCCCCAGGTATTCACTCAAAGTAGGTGATTTGATTTATTGCAACCTCACAGTGGTTCCTTATTTTGGAAGATGTGAGTCCCACTTTCTTAACTTGACCATTACAAACCAAATGGCAAATTCTTGGATAGTCCTACTATGGTTGGTAGACTACCCTAGATTGTAAATTTGAATGTAGACCAAGGCCAACGACCCCTGCGGTCCAACCATGGGATCCATCAAACAAAAAAATGAATTTAACTTTCACTATCTTTGATTTAAGTCCCCAATGACATTCACTCAATAAGACCTAAAAATAGTCCTTGCCTGTGAAATAGAAAAACCCACTTTGGAGGATGCTACGCTTTCTTCCATACAGATGCACCAAGGAACTCTTTGGTTGGACCATTTGGTTGGTAGACTACCCCATTGGATTGGTAAATATTAAGGAAACTAATGCATCCATCACAAACCCACAAGGTCCATCTAAATCCATAAAAATTTTAAAATTTTAAATAAAACAAATTCAACCTAAATAAAGTCAAACTAATCAAACAAAACAAATCTAGTTAAACAATCACAATCAATCAATCATAACCCACTTCTCCTTTGTGAGATGCAAATCTATGGTTAAAATCAATTCAATCATTTGAACTTGCTCCCCTGGAGTGTTCACATTTTCATCTAGCATCCCGTTCTAATCCCAGTTTCACAACCTCTTTTCCTTAGTGGATGACTTGAACCCTAATGGAGAGTTCACTTTTCATCCTGTTGGACAAATCATAAATCAAAAAATCAAATCAAATTTCTCTGAAATCAAATCAAACCTCTCATCCTTAAACTAAACATAAAATAAAATAAATTAAACCTAAAATAAAGTACAATGACTAAATAAAACCTAAACCTAAAAAATCACAAAATAAATAAAACAAAAACTAAACTAAAAAACATTAACTAAAATAAAATAAAATAACTAAAAATAAAAAATAAATAGACTAAACCTAAATAAAATCAACACAAAAATAAACCTAAAATAAATAAAATAAAATAAAACTAAAATAAAACCTAAACCTAAACAAAATAAAACTTATAAATAAAAATAAAATAAACCTAAAAAAAATAATATAAAACAAACTAAAATAAAATAAAAAATAAAATAAACCTAAAAAAAAAACTTAAAAATAAACCTAAAAAATAAACTAAAATAAACCTAAACTAAAATAAATAAACTAAAATAAAAACTAAACTAAATATTAAAATATAAAAAATAAATTAAAACTCAAATAATTAATAAAGATTAAAAAAATAAAAACCTAAATAGGTTTCTTAATTTTCAAAGCCTACCCTAAACTCTACTAAACACACTAAACCCTAAAATAAAAGCCAAAACCCTATACCTTTCTAAATCCTATTACTAAAGGTAAAAATAATAATCAATAAAATAAAAAAAACCCTGAGCCACTATGCACTGACCCTGGGCCAAGGCACTGATCCTGACCCTAGCTCAAAAACAAACCCTAAACCATGAGCCAATACACAATAAAAACTTAACTCTAAAACAAAACCTAAAACTAAACCGCCAACTAAATAATGCACAAAAAAAAAAAAAAAAATGAAACCTAAATAAATAAGATGAAATGAAAATACTAAAACTAACTAAACTAAACCTAAACTAAATAAAAATAAAAATAAAATAAATAAAAATTGAGACTAAAATAAAATAAAAATAAACTAAATTAAAATTAAAATAAACCTGAAAATAAAAACATAAAATAAAATAAAACTACATAAAATAAAATAAAGTAAACATAAAATAAAATAAAATAAAAAACTAAATACATAAACCTACAATAAACATAAAATAAATAAAATAAACCTAAAAATAAAAAACTAATAAATAAAAACTAAAATAAAATAAAACTAAAATAAAATAAATAAATAAAAATAAATAAATTAAAATAAATAAAATCAATAAAATAAAATAAACCTAAAATAGAAAATAAATAAAACAAATATAAAATAAAACTAAATATACTTAAATAAAACCTATAAAAAAACCATAAATCCAAATGACATAATACAACCTAAACTCTAAATAAACTAAACCTAAAAACTTTTTGTTTTAAACTATTAAAAATAAACCTAAGAAAAATAAAATAAAAAACAAGATAAATAAATAAACTAATATAAATGTTCTAAAGCTTGGTTGCTTAATTTTAAAATAAAAATCCAGCCTAAAGCTCTGACCCAACCTAAAACTGGCCTCCATAGGCTATGGGTACACTAAACCCTGGCCTGGCCTCTAAGCTGATAGGCCCTGTACCCTGATTCTAAACCCTGGTGCAAGGCTAACCTAGCCCTAATTCAAGATAAAATGAAAAGGCGGACCCTAGGCCCAAGACTGCACTGAGCCAGGCAGAGGCTATAAAACCTAACCTAGCTATAGGCTATGAGCCCTAGGCCTGGGCAGGCCCTAGGCCTGAGCCCCAGGCCTGACACTGGGCCCTGGGCCTTGGCCTAGGCAGGCCACTGAGCACAGGCCCCAGGACCAGGCCCTGGCCGGACTGGACTCAGGCCTGAGCCTAAACCCTGAGCCTGAGGCCTACTAATAATACTAATAAAATAACTGATCATGTAAATAAAGACCTAAAGAGCCTGGCTAAAACTAGCATCTTAAAGAGCTAAAATAAATATAAATAAAACTAAACTAAAATAAAATAAATTAAAGTATGAACTAAACTAAAATAAAATAAACCTAAAAATGAAACCAGATAAAATAGGCCTAAATAAAATAAAATAAAATAAACATAAAATATAATAAAATAAACTAAGAATAAACATAAATAAACATAAAATAATGATAAAACCTAAACTAAACTAAAAACCTATGATAAACAAAATAAATTAAACCTAACTGATTAACTAAACTAAATAAACTAAAACCTAAACTAAACTTTAAATAATTTAATAAATAAAAATAAACCTAAAATAAAACCTAAACCTAAATAATAATAAAATAAAAAAATAAAACTAAACTAAAAACATAACTAACCTAAAATAAACTACTAAAAATAAAAAGTAAAATATAAAATAAATTAAACCAAATATCAAAAAATATTAACTAAAATAAACTAAACCTGCTGGTTTTGATTCTAAAACCCTACTAAATCCTAAAGTCCACCACTGAGCCTAAAAGGCCCTAGGCCAGGCCCTAAGGCTTGCTGAGCCCTGCCTACACTCTAAGGCTACATAGGCCATAAATGAGATAAAAGATAAGTAATAAATGGAAAGCCATGACCTGGGCCCTGAGCCACTAGGCAATACTGACTAACACCCTAGGCCCCAGCTGGGCCTGGGCCCTGGGCAAGCCTTGACCCTAGGCCACTGGGCCTGACCTAGGCCACTGAGCTCACAGGCCTGAGCCCTACCTTACATAACCTGAGGCCTGATAGTCCAGACCCTAGATCTGAGTCTAGTGGCCCAGGCCCTGAGGCTGACCTGGGCCCTAGGCTAACCAAAGAGCCACAGGCCCACCTGGGCCTGACCCTGCCACCTAAATCCTCCTGGCTCACTGACCTGGCCCTGGGCCTCTCAAACAAAACCTGAGCCCTAACCTCACAACTGGCCCCTAAATAAACTCCACAACTCTAAACCTAATCCTGACCTAAAAACCTCACAAACCTAGACCCTGACCTACCAAGTAACATAAAATTAAAACAAACTTAAACCCTAAGAATGGGCATAACCTTGATGGCAGAACATCTCAAAAAGCCAGGCTTAGTCTAGATCTAGTGGTGAAGGCGAGGTGGCAATTATCACCGTGGTGATGGGGATCGGAGGTGTTGGTGGATATGGAGGTGGTGGTGGGAGCAGTGGTGATTATCAAGCCCGAAGGAGAGACAAAGGTTACAGCCATAGTGGTGGCGGTGGGAGAGATCCGGGATATGATGGTGGATTACACTACTCAAGAGGCCAAGGTGGATGATGAAAACTAGAAGCGAAGACGGCCATCAATCTATTGCAGGAACTATCTTTACGGTATATCTGATTCTAGTTATCTAGGGTTTTGATTTTACTATGCATGCTCATTTTTTATCTATGTTGTCGCTTGTTTCTTAGAAAACTTCATGTGTTACTTGGTTGATGAAATCAAAAAGAAGAAATGTTGATTTTGAATTTCTTCTCAACTAAAAAATAACTAAAAACCCTAAACCCTAAACTAAAAACTGAACCCTAGACCTAAAACCCCAACCCTAAACCTTAAACTGGCTAAACCCACAAACCCAAACCACCTAAACCCTAAACCACAAACCTGAGCCACACCTTAAACCACAAACTTATAAAACCCCAAACTAAACACTAAACTCTAAAACCTAAAACTTGAACCTAAACTAAATAAAACTTAATAATGAAATAAATAAATAAAACTTAAACCTAAATAAGATAAAATAAAATCTTAAAACAAAATAATCATAAACCTAAAAAATAATAAAATAAAACTAAGCATTAAATCAAAATAAAATAAACCTAAAATAAAATAAAATAAAACTAAATAAACCTAAAGAAAAACCTAAAATAAATAAAAAAAACTTTAAACTTTAAAAAAAAACCTAAATAAAATAATATAGCAAGTAAGTATAATAAATAAGCTAAACCTAAACTTATAAATAAAAATAAATAAACTAAAAACCTACTAAAATAAAACCTAAAATAAACTAAAATTAAAGGCTAAACCTAAACTTTAAAACTAAATACTAAAAATAAAACCTAAACATAAAATAAAATAAAATAAAAGACTAAAATAAGCATAAACCTAAACATAAACCTAAAGCTAAAATACCTAAAATAAAATAAACTAAACTAAATAGAATATAAATGATAATCCAGTAAATTAAAATTAATAAACTAAAATAAAATAAACTACTGGGTTTTGCTTAATTTTTTTTTTTAAAGGCTCTAAACCCTAGCCCTAAAGGCCTAAATTAAATCCTAGGCCCTAACCTAGGCTGGGCCACTGACCTCCCTAACAAGCCACACCCTATGACCCTGACTGCAAGTCAACTGTTCACTAAATCTAAAACCTAAGCCCTAACAACAAGGCCTAAACCTAGGCCTTTAACCTAGGCCCACTGAACACCCTGAGCCCAGCCCAAGGTGAAACCTGGCCACAGATCTATGGGCTAAAGGCACAAGGCCACAACCTGGGCCACTGGACTCAAGGCCACAACCTAAAAACCCTGGCCCTACCCTAAACCTTAAGACTGAGCCTATATAAATGATAAATGGCCTAGGCAAAATAAATAATAAAATTTTAAAACCTAAACTAAAGACTAGGACTGAAATATCAAGATAAATCATAATAATAAAATAGATAAAATAAGATAAATAAATAAATAAACAAATAAAAAATAAACTTAAGAATAAAACCTAAATAAAATAAAAAAATGTAAAATTAGATAAAATAAATCTAAAATAAAATAAAACTAAATAAAATCCTAAACTAAAATAATTAAAAATAAAACATAAAATAAATAAAAATAAAACTTAAACCCTAAACTTAAAAAACCTAAACCTAAAATAAAATAAAATAAACAAAAATTAACCTAAAGCTAAACTAAAATAAAGTAAACTAAAATAAATAAAACCTACCTACCTAAAACCTAACCTAAAATAAACCCTGGACCTAGTAAAATAAACTAAAATAAACTTAAAATTAGAATAAAACCTAAAACCTGGACCTTAAAATAAAATAAAACCTAAACCTAAACTAATAAAATTGTAATCCAAAAAATAAGAAGATTAAAAAAATCAAATAAACCTAAAAGATAAACTAAAATAAAAACTTGACTAAAAAATAAATAAAACTAAATAAAAAAATAAACCTAAATAAAATAAAAATAAAATAAATTCAATAAATAAAAATAACTAAATAAACTATATAATCTAAACCTGCGGGTTTACTTAATTTTTTTAAAACCCTAAACCTAAACTCTTAACCCTAAAACTAAACCTTATACTTCCTAAAACATAACAATAAACCATAAACCACCCTAAACCTAAATTGTAAACCCCAAACACTAAATCCCTAAACCCTACCTAAATCAAACCACACCTACCACTCCTAAACCTAAACCACTAACCCCAAACCCCACAAAACCTATAACACTAAACTTTAAACCCAAACCCTAAACCCTACAAACCCTAAACCTAAGTAAACTCTAAGAATGCATAGAACCTTGATGGTAGGAACATCACCGTCAACTTGGCTCAGTCTAGATCTAGTAGTGGAGGTGAAGGCGGAGGTGGTTGTCGCAATGGTGGTGGGGGATATGGAGGTGCTGGTGGATATAGAGGTGGTTGTCGGAGTAGTGGTGGTAATGGAAGAGGGAGGAGTGATGGAGGTTATCGCCATGTTGGTCCTGAATGGAGAGATCGGGGATATGATAGTGGATCCCGCTACTTGAGAGGTGGGGGTGGTTCTAATGGGAACTAGAGAAACTGAAGAATGGTCGATCTAATATGTTGCTTATGGAGTTATTTCTTTACAGTTGAGACTATTCTACTTATCTATGGTTTTTGATTTTCTCTATGGGTGCTGATTTTTTATCTATATTAAACTACGTCTTAGAAAACTTGGGGTGCTACTTGGTTGATCAAATCAGAGAAGAAATGTTGAATCCATTTTGTTCTCTATTAAAGAAACTTAAACCTAAACCCTAAACTAAAAAATTAAACTCTAAACCTAAAACCTAAACTCTAAACCCTAAACCCAAAACACAAAACCCTAAACTAACCCTAAACCCAAAACCCAAAACCCTAAAAAGCAAAAAACATAAACCTAAATAAAATAAAACCTAAAAAAAAAATAAATAAAAAAACCTAAACCTAAATAATATAAAAAATATAATTAAATAAAAACTAACCTAAAAAGAAAAACAAAAATAATTAAAAGCTAAACTAAAATAAAATAAATAAAAACCTAAACTAAACTAAAAAGAATAAAAACCTAAATAAAATAAAAACTAAACCTAAAATAAAAAAATAAACAAAAAATAAATTGAAATAAAAACTAAATAAAAACCTAAACCTAAAAAATAAACCTAAAAATAAATTTAAAAAAAAATCTAAACCTTACACTAAAAAACCTAAACAAATCAAAGATAAAATAAAAGAAATAAAATAAAACATAAACTAAGATAAACAAGATTAAAATAAATAAAACCTAAACCTAAACCTAAAATAAACTACATGAACCTAAACTAAATAAAATAATAAACTAAAATAAAGCCTTAGCTAAAAGAAAATAAAACCTAAAATAAACCTAAAATAAAATCCTAAACCTAAACCTAAAAACAAAATAACCTACATAAACCTAAAATGGATAATAAACCTAAACCTAAGAAAATAAAATGAGACTAAAAAAAAATAAACCTAAAGCTAAAAATAAACTAGATAAAAGAAACCTAAACTATAATAAATGCCTAAATAATATAAAAATAAATAAATCAAATAAATGAGAATAAACTAAATAAAGCTTAAACCACAGGGTTTACTAAATTTAAAAAAAACCCAAGGCCAAAGATCCTGAGCCATAAAGCCCTAAACCCTAGGCCACAAACCCTAAATCCTGGGCTCTAAACCCTAAACCCTAAACCCTAAAACTAACTCTAAACCCTGACCATACCAGCCCTAGGCCTTAGGCCACAGACCCTGATCCTGGGCCCTGGGCCCTAAACCCTAAACCACAAAGCTGGGCCACAACCCTAAATCTTAAACCCCAAGGCTTTAAAACCCTGGCCCTAAACCAAAACACTACACTCCACCTTAAACCCACACCCTAAAGCCTAAACCTAACCCTAAACCCAAACTCTCTCTAAACCCAACCCTATAACTAAGATTTACTAAACTAAAGAAATGATGGGCGGATGGCGATGGAGGTCCGATGGTGTGGTAGGGGGGAGGGTGAGATCAGGGATATGATGGTCGATCCTGCTACTTGAGAGGTGGTGGTGGTTTTGATGGGAACTGGAGAAACTGAAGAATAGTTGATCCAATATGCTACTTATGGAATTATTTCATTACTGTAGAGATAATTTTACTTATCATGGGATTTTTATTTTCTCTATGGTTGCTCATTTTTTATCTATGCCATCGATTGTGTCTTAAAAAACTTGGGGTGCTACTTGGTTGATGAAATCAAAAAGAATAAATGTTGAATCTAAATTTGTTCTCTATTCTAAAAAAAAAACCTTAAACCCTAAACCCTACATGAAAACTTAAACCCGAAACCTAAAACCTAAACTCTAAACCCTAAACCCTAAACACTAAACCCTAAACCCTAAACCTTAAATAAACCCTAAAACCTAAAAACAAAACCCTAAACCCTAAAAACCTAAAAACCTAAACCTAAAAATAAAATAAATAAAAAACCTAAATCAAAATAAAATAAAAAACATAAACTAAAACTTGAAACTAAACCTATACTTAAACCTAAAAGAAAACAAAAATAAAAAATTAAAACTAAACAAAAATAAAATAAATAAAAACCTAAATTAAACTAAAATAAAACCTAAATAAAATAAAAAAAATACCTAAAAAATAAAATAAATAAAAATAATTATAAAACTTGAACCAAAAATTAAACCTAAAAATAAATAATAAATAAAATATAAACCCTAAACTAAAAAAAACCAATACCTAAAATAAAAATAAAATAAACAAAATAAAAGAAACCTAAACCTAAACTAAAATAAACTAAACTAAAATAAATAAAACCTAAACCTAATCCTAAAATAAATTAAACCTTAACCTAAACCAAAACCTAAACTAAATAAAATAAAATAAATTAAAAAATAATCATAAACCTAAACTAAAAAATAAAACCTATGAAAAACATAAAATTAAAACATAAAAGAAGAACCTTAAAAAATATTATAAAAACCTAAACCTAAACCTAAAAATAAAAAATAAAATAAAACCTAAAAATAAAATAAAATAAAAATCAACTAAAAAAATAAACCTAAACTTAAAAAATAATTTAAAATAAAAAACCTAAACTAAAACAAATAAACCTAAAAAATATAAACTAAACTAAATAAAAATAAAAAATAAAATTAAATAAAAATAAAAAAATAAACTCAAATTAATAAAAACTAACTAAATAAATCTAAACCTACCACTTTACTTAATTAAAAAAAACACTAATCCTTAAATCCTAAACCCTAAACCTTAAACCAAAAACAAAGAAACCTAAAACCTAAACCTAAAACCCTAAACCTACAGCCCTAAACCCTAAACCTTAAACCCTAAAACACTAAACCTTAAATCCTAAACCCTAAACCCTAAAACCTACAACCATAAAACCTAAACCCAAAACACTAAACCCTAAACTAACCCTAAACCCTAAACTATCCCAAAAACCTAATAATGGGCAAAACCTTGATAGCAGGAACATCATCGTCAACTAGGCTTAGTCTAGATCTGGAGGAGACGGTTATCGTAGTGGTGGTGGGGGATCTGGAGGAGCTGGTGGATATAGAGGTTGTGGTCGGAGCAATGGTGGTTATGGCGGTGGGAGGACCGACAAAGGTTACAACCGTGGTGGTGGCGGAAGGAGAGATTGGGGATATGATGGTAGATCCAGCTACTCAAGAGGTGAGGGTGGTTCTCATGGGAAGTGGAGAACTAAGAATGATCGATCGATCATTGTTTATGGGCGTGTCTTATAGTAGAGATGATTCTACTTATCTAGGGTTTTGATTTTTGCTATGGGTGCTCATTTTTTATCTATGTAATTGTGTCTTCTTAAACTTGGGGTGCTACTTGGTTAATAAAATAAAAGAAGATATGTTGAATCTAATTTATACTTTGTTAAAAAAATCTTAAACCCTAAACCCTAAAGTAAAACTTAAACCCTAAACTTAAAACCAAACCCTAAAATCTAAACCCTAAACCTAAACCCTAAAACCTAAACCCTAAACACTAAATCTAAACCCTAAACCACTAAACCACAAACACAAAATCCCACAAACCCTAAACCCTAAAATAAACCCAAAACCAAAACTAAATAAAACCTAAAATAAAATAAAATAAATAAACCTAAACCCTAAACCTAAACCCTAAGACCATAAACCCAAACCTAAGATAAAAAATTCCCCAAACCCTAAACCTAAACAAACCACCTAAACCCCAACCCTAAACCTAAACCCTAAACCTTAAACACTAAGTAGCCCTAAATAAACCATAAACCCTAACCTAAACTAAACCTTTAACCTTGATAAAGATGCCATTAGTAGATCTAAAGAATGACCTAATCTAACATAGTTATGGTAGCTAAAGAAAATGTCTTCAAGAGACTTTCCCTTGACTATTAGAGATTTGAATACCCTAAACCCTAACCTAAATCATATTATAATACATATATTATAGTATAATGTAGCATCATATATTTGAACATGTAGTGATGTGTTTTTTTGTTATAAGATGTTTTGAAATATTTTAGTATATTATGGTATTGTACTTTATATGTTAATATAAATCATAAAATATTGATTTAATAAATCAAATGAGGAAATTTTTAAATTTGGAAGTGGGAATTAGGTTGTAGTACCAAGGTGTGCTACACCACTTGTAGTCTAAAAGTAAGATTTTATGTTCAAAATAATTATTATATGTTGTAGCATAGTATATCATCATATATCATAATATATTATTCTCATTTTAAATTATTTTAGTATTTTACAATCATGCAATCCTACACTAGCATTATTTATAAAAATGTTGATTTAGACTTTAAAATGGTGGAATTTGATTCATAATAGGTAGAGAATGGCATCAAAATATATTATGTTTAAATTTAAAATATGTAAGTGATATGACTAAAATATATAGTTTTTTATTATTTAGACTAATTTTAATTTTTATAACTTAAGCAACCTCCTTGTGATGTGATATGAAATATAATATAATATGTTATAGTGTATTATAATATAAGATGCCATAACATAGTGTAGCATCAAGCATTATAGCATACTATTATGTATTAATACTTATTTTTTTAGCATATATTAGTTCGTTATAGTATGATGTAGTAGAGTTTGTACTGGTATAATTCATAAAAATACTAATTTATAGGCTGAGATGATGGGATTTCACCAAATTTATGGTAAGCTTTAGGGAACGTCATTGGGGTGTGCTATGGTGTGTCATTTAATCAAAACAATGGAAAGTTGCATCCCAAATAAATGTTCATCTTTCAACCAAATTTTATAAATTGTTTGCTTAAAGTGATTCATTTTAAGGTGTAATGTAAGATAATATATTATATGAAAGTAAATTAAAATATAATGTACATAATAATATAACTTCATATATATATATATATATATATATATATATATATATATATATATATATATATATATATATATATATGTTATGTGTACTATATTGTACATTTTAGTAAGTTTTACTTTTATTATAATACATTGGGTCAAAACTCACAAAAATGTTAATTTGAAGGTTGAGATGGAAGAATTTGGCCAAATTAATGGTACACACCAAAGAAGCAACACCAAATTATGCTATTTTGTACCATTTATAATAGAAAAAAATAATTTTACATCAAAATGATCATTATTCATATTTTGAGAAAATTTATTATTTGTTCTTTTAAGTGATTCTAATAAGGTGTAATGTTAGACAATATATTATATTATAAAAAATTATAATATAACATCATATATTATAATATAATCTTGTGTTAATTAACACTATAATTTGTTTAGCATGATATTGTATAGTTAGTTTGAGCATGCACCATCACAAATCATAAAATGTTGATTAGAATGTTAAGATGATGTAATTTGAATGAATACATTATTATGCTTTTTGATGAAGTATTAAAGGTGTGCATAAAAGAAAAAAATAAGATTTGATGAGAATTCCATGTAAGGACATGGAGGGAGATCCGCTAGGGGATCACACATGCATTGGACATGACATGGGAGGGTCTATGTCGAGGGGTTAGAAGAAGAAAATCTGTTGGGGATAAGGTTAGAATTTGATTTGATTATATGGCTTGTGGAAAGAAGATCCGCTAGGGATAAGAATCTATAATATGTTGGGGATTAAAATTGAATCGACTTAAATTTGTTTTGATTTAATTGATGTGGAGGCATATCTATTAGAGATATGGGCTTGAGTCTGCTAGGGATCATGTATATGAACCTTCCACTAGGAAGAAGGTTAGCTATCCAGGGATTGGGATTTGAGTTTGATTTCATAGATTTGTTTGGGGATGTATCCACTAGGAATAAGAGTTTGGTTGGATTTCTTTGATTTAAACTCTTGAGGAGTTGGTTTAATTTGGCTCCATTGGAGAGGTTGGTTTTGAATTTGATTTATTTGCTTAACTTGTTTATATATGATTTGGGGCTCCATTGAGGAGAAGGGTGTGATTTAACTCCATTGGGGAAAATTAGATTGGGTTTAATTTTATTTGAGTTAATGTATGGACCATGTAAGTGTGCAATGGACTCACTAAGAAGGCGCTATATCAGCCTTGACCTACCTCAGGTTTACAAATCCAAAGGGATAGTCTACCGGTTGTGGTAGAGCTAGCTAATCTAAGGGGTTGCCTTTCGGTGTGCAATAGCTATGCTGGGAAGAAGGCTTAGCAGACTTACATCTTCCAAAGCAAGGAACAACCACTAGGGTGACCTGTTGGATGCATAAGAAATCGAACCTAGGCGACTTATGTGAATGTCCGGAGACTTATGTCAACTCAAAGTAGTCGGATTAATTTTATCTTAATTTGATGTGATTTGATATGGTTTTTTTTGGTTTAGTTTGATTTTGAAAGGGCATATCCATGGGGATGTGAGCTCGATCAAATTTGATAGATTTAAATTATGGACCATGTTGGTGTGTGATGGACCCACTAAGAAGGGCTATATCGGACTTATCTATCTCGATTTACAAATCCAAAGAGATAGTCCTGGATGGGGTAGAGCTAAAGCCAAAGGGGTTTCCTTTTTATTGCAAGTGTGCTAGGAAGAAGGCATAGTAGACTTAAATCTTTTAAAGCAGGGAACAACCGCTGGGATGACCTGTTGGTGGCACAACAAATTGAACCTAACTTAGGAGAGACTACTAAGTGAATGCTATAGGGGACTTATATCAACTCAAAGTAGTGAAGAATTTATAGAGTTTTCTGCTTGCCTAAAGATAGGATGCTTGCTTGGAAAGGTACCTAAGGTGTCCTCTAATCCACAAGTGAATATATATTTTGTTTATATGTTTTGTGGACCCTTGGTGTCTGAGGGACCACAGAGAAGGGCATTATCTTGACTTGGAAGAAAGCTTATAGGATGCAGTGGCCAAATCAAGGGAGAAAGCATAGTAGACTTACATCTACCATGGTGGTGTATCCAAAGGTAGAGAACCAACCAATAGGTTTATCCATGAGCGTGGTGTATCCGCCAGCGAGTAAGAACAACCAACCTAAGGTGCATGTTGGTGTCCATGATCAATCTAGAAAGAAAGTGTGATTACAACTTTATAAGCAGGTGATCATCGGGATAGTCCTTCATGATTGGGATATATATACTATCGACAGAGTGACTACTATCTGAGAGCTAAGGAAACTGACCTGGGCGAAGCATCGAGGGAAGAGCTGAGGACTTATCCTAAACCTCAAATATAATTAGCCAGTCGCATGAAGGCTAATCCATGAAGAAAGCATAACAGACTCACATCCTCTTAGATGAAGCCAACATGAGGTAGCTTATTGGCCACATAGTAAGGCTTACCAAACTAACAAGGCACACATTAGTGTGTAGTGGCCAAGTAAGGAAAAGGAAAGTGTAGACTTACATCCTCAAAGCAAGAAGACCATTGGGTGACACACTAGTAGGGTAGCACATCAACGACCTTAGGTTATTGAGTGAGTGTCGTTGGGGATTATCTCAACTTCAGTAGCAAGATAAAAAATATGTGTTTATTTTATATGTTTGTGTGTAGTTTTTTTTTATGTTTGTGTGAAGGATAGGATGTTCTTTGGGTTCCTTACCCTAAACACATCATGGTAGATTTGCAAATAAGAATACTTTCAACATGTAAGAGATTGAATTCAAAATGGAATTTTCATTAATGATAATTATTTTCAAACATGATTTATAATATTTCTTTAAGTAGAGCCTATTGATTGGAAGCATTGGTGCTCTCTTATGATTAATAAGCGATAAGATCCTCCTTGGTAGGCATTCTCTATGGAAAAAGGGCCTTCCCAAGTGGGTTCAAACTTGCCTCCCATATTATGAGCAACAATCGATCTCCTTAGAACTAAAATAAGCTCTCTTACTTGAAAAGCTCTAGGAAGGACCAGCTTGTTGTGAGCTTAAATCAATTTAGCTTTGTACAACTCAAGGTTTTGGCATGCCAGCATCTCTCCTCAAACCTTTGAGCTCTTCTAACTATAACTTTGCATCTGCTGTTGTGATCTTTCTACCACAACTATCCTTAGTGATGAGTTGGACTTCTAATGGTAGAATGCTTGGACCCATACACTAAAGAAAGGTATCTGAGTTGGAGTTCTATATGTGGTGTATAGGCCCACAAGGCTTCAACTACTCATGCCACTATGATTATTATCAGTGTCTTCTTAGTATTTGGATGAGAGTTTTATTGAAGGCTTACGCTAAGCCATTTTCCCTCGGTAGTTGATGGTAGAATATCTCTAATCTATGTTGTGTCTTTGAAAAGTTGTTGATCTCGGTGCTCTTGAATGCGTACCTTATTAGATATAATTCATCGAGGCACTGCGAACCTATATACAATATGGTTCCTAAAAAACTAGACTGCATGTTGAGCTGTGACCTCTCTGAGCAGAATCACCTTTGGCCATTTGGAAAAGTAGTATGTAGAAGCTAATGAAGATGACCCTTGAAGAAGAATGATCAATTAGACCCACTATGTGTACCCCAACACTTTGAATGTTTGAGAGGCCAATGTAGGATGTAGAATGTTGGGTGGTTGGTGTAGGACCACAGTGTATTTGACATTGGTGGCATCATAGCCATATCCATGCAATCTTTGATCATCGATAGTAGTATCCTAGTCTCTTGATCTTGGCTTTCATCTTTTAGGATTGGTTGGCTCCACATAATCTGGTATACCTTGGTCATGATCTTACGAGCTTCATGCTTTTAAACAACATAACCACATATGATCAAAGACACCCGGTACAAGACACCATCCACAAGAGCATAAAGTGCTCTCTTCATAATGGGCTTGAGACTTCTCTTAGTTGTCTTTATTTAGGTAATCCATGAATGGTCATCCTTCTTCTTGAAAATGGAAACCTCCCTTCAAGATAGTACTTTTGATGAGTTCAATATCAATAAGGGATAAGACTTGTCTATTTTGGACCTTTATTGATATGGACTCATCCTCGGACATGCCAACTCCTTGGCAAGCTTGGCTAAAGAATATGCTATAACGTTCTCCCCTCGAAGAATCTTATAAATGGTAACCTTTAGAATTTGGGACAATACCTCTATCGTTTAGTTGTGGTAGTGATGGAGCTTGGGCTTTATAACCTTATAAGACCCAATTATTTGGTTGATAACTAGCTAAGAATCCCAAAGATGTTGATGTTCTGGATGATTAGAGTAATGGCTAACTCTAGACTAGCAATGAGCCTCATATTCTTCGTTATTGGTGCAAGGATTGGATAAATGATATGAGAATCTCATCACATCTAGAGTTAAGAGAACTTCTTCCTACCTTTTTTTTGGAATAGATTGTGGTTCTTCTCCTCTTTGAGGAAGGCACCATCAAGTACATCTCCCAATGGTGAATGCTACCATCCCTAAGTTCATGATTTGTTCATTAGGAGATCATCATCATTAAGTGGAGAATTGGAAGCTAAAAATATGATAGTGCTTATCTTTCATATAGAGGGGTATGAAGGTAATGTCAATTATGAGGATCATGGACCATCATGCAAACATCCATATAGCATGTGTCATGAGAATCTTTGTATTGGATTGATCTTAGAGATTAAGTTCACCTTATGAGGAAGCATGTAGTCTTGTAGCTTTTGGGATGCAAAGATTAAAGCTAGGCAATGCTTCTCAATGGGTGGATAATTAGCTCAATAGGGGTAGACAATGACTAAGGAGTAGAGTGCATTTTCCTTCCCTTTGTTGTTGGCCAACAAAGCACCAAGGGAGTCATCTAACATAGTGTAAAGTATGAGCACCTTAGGATAGAGGCTAGAATCGATGATGTCATCGGTAATGCTTGATGTCTTGAAGGCATGCTCACACTTATCATCCCACTTAAACTTGGCATCCTTTTGACAAGTCTTGAGGGATGACATCTTCTCGATAAGTTGGATATAAAGCATCTTAGATACACCAACCGCCCTTGGAATGATCTGAGTTGAGTTAAACTTTTAGGCAGTGGAATTTCTAATATTGCCTTGATAAACCCAAAGAATTTCCCTAAAGCTACTCTGAATGCATGCTTCAGGGGTTCATTTTGAGGTTAAATTGTCTTAACTTTCAAAACTACTCTCAAGTCAAAGAGATGGTCTTTCTTTTCTCTACTTTTGACCATGAGATCATCGACATAGCACTTTTCGACTTGATGATGAATGAGTTTGTTGAAGATTTGAGTCATAACTTTGGTATGAGCACCGGCATTTTAAGGTGAAAGGCATGACCTTATAGTAATAGATTCTAATTGAAGTGGTGTTTCTTTCATCTTTAGAGCCATCTTTATTTGGTTATATCTAGATGAGCCATCCATGAAAGAAAGGCGCATGAGATGAGGGCAACCATCGACTCAGAGATTGGTAGTGGAAATTCATCTTTTTGGACATGCCTTATTTAAATCTAAAATTGGCATATGTGAATTTGGCCATTCTTTTCTTAACTAGGATGTTTAACGGTAGGGTATTTTTCTTCCGGATGAAGCCACATCAATCAATTGACTTCATGACTTTTGTTCTATGTCTAATCGCGTACATAGGAGCTTGCTTGATAGGTTATTAGGCTCTATTACTAGTTTATGGATGCTACAGAGCCAATCCAACCTCTTCATAACTCCATACAAAGTAGTCCTTAAACTTAATCAATAGCTTAACTAAGTCATTGGTTTCAATTTCATTCAACAAAGAACTGTATGTGGGCATGGATCTTCTTTAGTTCTAAGTTGATTTCTTGAGCTTGTTATGACTTGATCTCTTCTTGAACTCTGGTGCATCTTTGACTTCAAAATCATCTGGATCATCTAAAGTTTCTAAGAACAGCTCCTCATATGAGTTAATGTGATTTAAAAAGAACCTATCAGATTCTAAATGATTGGTGATGACTAAGCAGTATTCATCATCATTGGACCCAATCCAGAATCTAGTCTCGATCTTGATTGAGAGCTTTTGCATTTGTTCTTCCATATTCTTTCAGTAGTCGACTTGTGCTTTGACCAAATATGTGGGATTAACCCTTTCTTTGGTAAATTATGAACACAAGGCAAGTACCAATCAAATGATAATTATATTAAATCTTTTGTATGAATCATCCTCAAGTTCTACATCAACTTCTTGACTTGAGGATGATGCTCAGAACCTCACGAGTCTTCACACATGGATGACTTAGGGGCTTCTTAACCAAACCCTCAAGCTTTTGAGAGAAGTGGGGTTTGAGCTAAGGTTCCCAACTTCTAACTTATTTTACATATAGACTTGGATACACTTATGCTTTGCTTTGGAGCCAATCTTCATTGCTATCGGCTCAAGTGTCACCTCAAGGAATCTACTATTGAGAAGAGCTTTTGGTGCTAATATAAGACTCATCTTATGAACTAGATTCTAAGTATATATGGATAGCAGGTGTACTCCTATTAGCTGGGACATATCTTCTATTGGGTGGCCAATAAGAGGTTTTCCACCCTAGGATTTCTTCTACTGGTGGAGGTGGTCATCTACCCATATGTTTGAATGGAGTAACAAACTATGATGGAATCTAATGTAGCTCCACTTCCTCCTCAAGTCTATTTTTTCCCTTTATTTTTCATTTTTTTTCTTTTCTTTCTTTTTCTCTTTCTTTTTTTTTTCTTTTTCTTTTATTTTTAAACTTTGGCAGTTTGAGAATAAACTTGTTGATTTTGAGGGAGGTAGTAATCGTCTCATATATCAATATGAACTATAAATGGCTTGAGATCTCCTTTGACATAATGATCCCACCTCTCATGAACTTCATTGATGTAGAGAGGATGAAACTATGTTGTTCTCATGTATGGTCTCCCCAAGAAAAGTTGAAATATCCAAGTCTATAATGTGAAACTTGGCTTAGTCTTCAATCATCTATCTCCAAGAGCAACACTATGGAGCCTAAGGCTTGACCTCACTTTTGAGTGCAAATTCAATCTTCCCATCTTAGACTTAGAGTCTTCTAGACACTAAGACTTTTCGTCATAAGACACTTCTAACAATTAGGTAAACACTTAACCTAAGCCTAAGACTTAGAAGGGTTAACCATATGATTAGGTTATGCCTTAGGGATTAGGATAATCCACCTACAACCCAAATCCAATCCATGTTCACCTTCTCAAACCAAACCTCAAGTTCAATTCAAACATCAAATTCAAATCCAAATCCAAACCAAATTCCAAAACCAAATGATTGAAGCCCATGATCAAATCCAAACTTGAAACCCTTCTAAGCCATATGACCTATCCCATGGACTTAGCCAAATCTTAATCCAAATCAATCCAAAATCAATTGATTTCTCATAATCAATTTATATCTTCAATCATCTTTCTAAATATAAATCAAATATACATTCAAATGATCAAAACTAAATCAAATTAAATTAAACCCTTCTAAGCCATATGACCTATCCCATGGACTTAGCAAATCTTAATCCAAATCAAGTCAAACTCAATTGATTTTCTTATAAATCAATCATATTTTCAATCATCTTCAAAATTTAAATGAAATATATATTTAAATCATCAAAACTAAATCAAACCAAATCAAAATCCAAACTTAAGCCACATGACCCAACTCCATGGACTTTTAAATTCCTTCATTCCAAAATAAATTCTGATTTTCTCATGAATCAATCATACCTTCAATCATATTCACAAATATAAATGAAATCTACAATCATCAAGCCAAACAAAAATACCCAAGTCAAACCAACAACCTTTTGACTTGAAATGTTCAAATGAACCAAAACCCATTTGAACCCAAGCCAATTGCAATTGAATATATCAATCCCAAATCCATATATAAACTCAACCCAAAATCATGCCAACTAAACCCAATTGGTCCACTTGACCCAAAGTGGCCAATTTGTCCTATTTGAGCCAAGTTCTAATCCTACGCAAATTGGATTGAACCAAGCTGATCAAAACCTCCCATCATGATTGTTGATCACCCTAGGTTGATTATCATAAATTGGGTCAAACCAAACCAACTTGAACATTTGACCAAGTCAACCCCTTAACCCATATGAACCCAAACTAGCCAAATTGCAACCTAAGCCAAATCCCTTGAAACCAATGATTCATACCAAATCAAAATCAATATTTGAATATGACTTGACCTTCAATTGAGTCAAACCAAACCCAATTGGCCCTCTTGACCCAAGTTGACCCAAACTGACCTAAAAGAATAATTTGGGTCAAATCAAAATATAAACCAAATTGATTGCAACCAATGGCTCAAGTTCATTCCAAATTGATTGTTGAACTTGACCAAAGCCATGATTGACATAATTGAACCCAATTGACCTACTTAGCCCAAATTGACCTAAGGTTCAAGTTGGCTAAATCAAAACTAAAATCAAATTAATTGAAACCAAAGCCTACAATCATCTTCAATTGGTCAACTAAAACCAACACCCAACCAATTTGATTTGGTCAAATTGGTTAACTTTCTCATTTGACCCAAATGAATTCAAATGCCAAAATCAAATCTAAGCCAAACTAAACCAAACCAATTGAACATCCCAAATGATCATATGAACTTGACCCAACCCTTGGATTATTTGGTCAACTTGATTAACCTAACCTAATTTGACCTAAATGAGTCAAATTGAGCAAACTAACAAATCAACTCCAATTGACTTGAAATTTGGGCCCACTTTTGCTCATTTCAAATATGCCCAAATCAAATCCAATGCCAAATGATCATTCTACCCTTGGTCAAGGGCATCACATGAGACAAATCACCCATGTAAGTGGTCATTTCCATTCCTTGGACACTTGGTACTCTCCCAATGGTCCTAGGCTAGGACCTTTGCCCCAACTGACCAATGGGTTGTTGGGTCATGACCCATGAGGATCACCTCACCCTCCCATTGAGCATTTGAAACCCATAGGACACCCATGATTCCTCCTTGACCATCACCTTCAACCAACCAAGCCACCCACTCACCTCCCACCCATGACTCCCCAAGATGGTGGATGAGCAAACCCAATCCAAGATCCAATCAAGATGAAAGGGGTATACACCCCCTCATTTCCACTCAAATACACACACAAATCATTCCTCAGAGCCCTAGCTACCCAAGATGAGCTGTTAGAGCCATTCCCTAAGCTCCCAAGTGCATTCCTCGATCGAAAAATGCCATTCCCATACATCTCGAAATAGGACACTCCCATTTTGACATAACTTCTCCATTTTCATCAAACTCAAATTAACTCTTCCCCAGGCCTCATCGAGCAAAATGAATCATCTCCAAGCTTCGAGCACTGGTGGGACTTTGATCAAGGAGCTCCAATCATTGATTCATGGCCTTCAGTGAATGTCAGGAATTGATCCAATTGCTACTCAATAGGGCTTCATCTCTAGATGAAGCTTCCTCAATCGTGCATCTTGAGCTCTAAGAGGTATGCTTCCAAAACTATCCTTAGGCAAAAAATGGGTTGGAGCTTTTTTAAGAAAACTTGCATCTCATGTAATCTTGACCGTTTGGATCCCCTTGATCAATGTTGTGAAGGTGTGGGATCCTTTTGGATCAGCTAAGCTTGGAGAAAGTGAGCAATGAGTAGATCTACTCCATTCTCCCTCACTGCTGTGATGTTAGATCATACCATCCATTTTGCATGAGCGAATGGATAGTCATGGTTAGATCACTAGATCGATGATTTAATCTTATTAAGCGTGGGATTAATCGCCATCAATCATAGATGGATGGCGACAAGAAAACATTCGCCACCACATAGGCACTAAGTCAAAAGTTTTAAGTAGCAATCCCACTACACATGGAAAGCGCATACATGTGCCACATGGTCCAATAGATTTGACTTTAATTAGGCTTAATTAATCATTTTTAATGCCTAAAACTTCTAAAATCATAAAAAAATCAGAGAAATAAAAATGCAATAAATACTCATTTTAAAGGTATTTGAGAGGAATTAATTAAAATTATCTTAACTAATTTTGAATAGTAATTAGGTTTAATTACAAAATTATAAGCTTAATTACTCCTTAATTACTTGAGCAATTAATCCCAAATTTTTTTATGGTTAATTTAATGGGATGACCTCTAAATCCCATGATTTTCTTGGGATTTGCTCACTTAATTAGAAAATTGACTAATTAAACCTCTACTCTTTTAAGTTAATTAATGATTAATTAATCTAATGAATAATAATAAATTTGGTTAATTAATTTTATTCATTGTTCAATAGTAAGTGAACTAAGGAATAGGTTGGGACCCTTTCCTAAGTTCATTTCACACTTTTTTTTTAAAATAAAATTAATTAAGATTTAACTGATTAATTAAATCACTTAATCAAACTGAAATCATAATCACATCAGACCTTATTTAATTAAATCATGGGGTACATCTTTAGGTGTTTAATAACCTAAGTTTAATGAAATTATGGTTAGTCCACATGTGTGGGAAAACCATAAGAGTAATTAATTAAGTATTTAATCGTTAACTATTAATCATGAGCAAATTATATTGGGCCCTTTTATTTCCTAAGATCATTCCAAGTTTATTTTCCATGCATATCATGTTGGCTCATAATTATTTAGTTAATTACTTTAAGTGACATAGGTAAGGGTAATTAATTTATCTAATTAAGGGTTCAACTTAATTAACCCATAAAATCAACTTAATTACATTTCCTTAAATTAAATCAAATCACTAATGTGGGAATGGGTTTAAAAAAAAAGTGATGATTACTCTTGTCCTCTTTAAATCAAATCAAATCCAAAACTTAATTAATAAAGAAGCTTTGGTTTGCTATAAATAATCTTATTTGATTTGATTGTCCTTAAGAACTAGTTTGGTTGAATGAATCACATGCTTATATTTGATTGTCCTCTTTCCAACCATGGTAAATTTGGTATGTCATATGAATTCATGCATCCATCTTTTCAAAATCAAGTAAAATAAATGGATTTCCTTTATGTAAGCTTGCATGTGTTGATTTAATTTAATATATGCGTTGCTATTATCACTATTAAATCCAAATGTTTTTTTCAAAAGATTATAAATGAATAATAATATGTGTTATGATGCTAGTTATAAATACATAAGAAATGCATGTGCTTATAGCTTAAGTGTATTAATGTTGAGTTCTATTTCCTCTATTCATGTGTTGATTTATATAAGATTGAATGGTAATGGGTATATAGTGGACATCCCGAACATGAGGCTTTAGCCTTAAGGAGGTCATTTGATTACCTCACTTCCTAATTTAACAATGGCACATACCCATTTGATTTCATTCTTATGTATTTCAACATTAGAATTTGGATAGAGCTTTAATTCATATATATAAATGATTTAATCAAAAAAATATACAATCTTTGCATGGTTTTCTTTCCCTCATTTAAGTATACATCCATGTGTGTCAAGAAAACCAAGTATATAGTTTGACATCCTAGAATATGAGGCTTTAGTTAGCCAGGAGGTCATTTGATTACCTCACTTTCCTAGTTTAACAATGACACATACTTGACTAAATTTTTGTACATGTATATGTGATTAGTTTATGAAAATCCCATTTTACATTAAAATTGCATGCATTCATAATTGACTAAGTGGTTGAATTAATTATCCAAATGATTTGGAGCTTACTTCCTATGTTCATGTATACAAATTTACATATGTTTGAATGCAAATGGGTATATAGTCTAGACATCCGAGAAGGCTTTAGCTAGCTCCAGGAGGTCATTTGATTGACTACCCTTGGGTTTAACAGTGACACGTACCTATTTAATTTCATTTTTATGTCTTTTTATATAAGAATTTGGATAAAGTTTTAAATTAATATGTTTAAATGATTCAATCAAATAAAATATAAATTCTAAATATACACATACATTCATCATTTAAGTGTGCTAAAATATGTTGCATGTATAGATACACTTAGGATTAAATCATATGCATGTTATATGTGATGGAAAAGAATGATTTAATATATGTCATGTGGTAATAATTCAATTAAATTAATCTTAAGATGATTTTCATTTTGAATAGGATTACTTAAAGTGAACCTAAACTTAGGATTAATTATATCATTTAATAAGCCATTCACTAAAGAGAACTAGGTCAAATTAATATACTTTAGAAAGTGACTTAAGGTAGGGATGAAAGTGGCAATCCTCTTTTCCTCTTTTTATAACACTTAATTGCTAAGTGTAATTAAATGAAACAAAAGAAAACACAAATTAAATTCTCAAATCAATTAAACTACTTCAAGTGAAATCAACCTTTCATGTTAAATTGAATCCTTCTATACTTAGAAAATATACTAATGCCTAACAAGACTTACCACAAGCCTTAATACATACATTAGAATTAAGTCACCACTTTTAGCTCTAACAGGATGGTGTATGATGTATGATGTATGTTTTATTTTATGATGTATTATTCTAGATTGGATGTTAGGGTGTATGCTTAGACTGATGATAGGCCAATATTAGCCTAATCATATGTAGGGGATTATGCTTAAGGGATGTTTAAAAAATAAATGAAGCTCTTTTTGCAAGTTGCTTAAATCCTTAATCATAATCCAAGTTAGGACACATGGGCTTAGTTACCCATGTGTAGAGTGCTAAGTCCAAATTATAAATACAACTGCTTGGGATTATATGTATATTTAGCTAACCTCTATTTTGCAGGTGTAGTTAGATTTACTTTTCCCACATAAATGTAATTTTGTAATATGAATTAGGATTAGTTCTATGGGAGATTAGGATGAGCAGTGGCTAGAAGGCTTTGCTTGGGGTGCCCTGATGCCTTTGAAGAAAGCACCATCCAAATCAAAGAAGGAACCAAATCAAAATTGGAGATATGAAGAAAGAAGACCCCAATAGCATTTAATACAATTATAATTATTCTTTCATATTCCGGTTGTATAAGGGTAGAGCTTCGGCTACCATCTTTTCTCTCTTGCGTACCGACCACCGCATTTTATTCTTTTACGATAGTTTATATAATTATTTGATGTTATGATTACATTGTGCATTAGGATGGCATGCTTTTCATAATTTTTTAAATGATTGAGGCTTTATTGTGTGCTTGGATACGATTAGGCTCTTAGGATATAAATAACTTTTTTACTCACTAATCACTCATAACTAAATTTTAAATAACTCATAACCTCATCATAAAGCCTAGTTGTATGGTTGTATGTTTCACATCATGCATGCATATTCTTTCTCTCTTGAACATGAAGGATCTCCATCCTTGCATGATAAAGGAATGCTTGATGGGTGAGGGCATCCCTTGTGGTGGAGAATAAATTCTTCTAGCTGATTTGACCCATAACCTATTTAATCATGCATTTAGGCATAAGAAATCCTAAATCCTCTATCAAAATGATGTGTCTAAAATGAAATAAAATTTGAAAAGGTTTTGCATCTATAGATTAAGTCATATGCTCATACCATGCATGGTCTAGTCTCTTAGAGAGTGTGTTTAGGACTTTAGTCTCTTTCTAATTAAATAACTACCCTAACTATCTTGCAATTCATAAGACCAAGTTACATTATTTTAAAATCATAGGAGGAGTTAGCGGGTCCTCGGTGGTTATAAGTCAGAAGTTGGACAATTTATTCTCTCTTGTGGAGGTAAACCCTTATGTCCACTTATAGATTTAGGTCATGCTTTAACTAGTACTAAAGCTCCTAGATTTAAGGATCGTAGCTATTTTCTTGCTATGAGCATAAATCCTCACCTCTTATTCCACAACCTTGTGTTGGTGGATTATAATCCTAGTAATCTAATTAAATTTCAACTCAAAACATATAAATCTCCTCAACTTCAAAATTATAAAGCCCAACCATAAGATAGATTAGAATGCTCACTAGGCTTCCTAGTATCATGAGCATTTCCTACTTATTTCATTTAGATTCCAAAAATAAGTCTTCTCCTTGAACTTTCTAATTTTCCAAATACAACCAATCCTTTGATAGTCTAACCTTGAAATCTTTGGATGATATTGTCTACTTTAATTAATATTCTTAGAAATTTCATTTTCTAAGTAATTAACTATGGAGGCTTGCCTCCATAGAACTTAAGAACCAAGTTTAATATAAATAACTATTTTATTCATTCATGTAAAGTAGGGAAAAATCTCTACATTCAGACCCATCATGCCTTAGGAGTCCTTATTATGTGATTAGGTCCATTATAGGGTGATGCCTCTATCTTTCAAGATTACATCATACCTCAATGTTGTATCCACCCAAAAGATACACATACATCCAAAATAAACACTACAAGGCCCTCTCACCTTGTTCATTGAATCCTTTTAACATCATCCTTTCTTTTTTGAGTTTGGAGATGTTGATCCTCAAGCAGGTAAGGGTTCTTAGACTCATAATATTGACTGATACACAGTTTGGAACTCTAGATAACCTATATCCCAACATCCATTAATGTAAAGAGCGTTGTTGGTCATCCTAGAGTAAGTCTTCATCATTGAATGTAACTCTTAAGATGTCCTTCAGTGGCCTCCTCTTAAGTAGCGATTATCTAAGCTAGCATATCTCTAGATCAAGGCCTTGATTAGAGATTCCCTCATCTCTCTTTGGATAAGGCAAGGGTGTGTATATACTTAGCAAACTTTCTAAGGTTAGTTACGACATTGTAATCAACTCTGGCTTCATCCTCCATAAGCATATCCATGGGTGGAGTATCCTATGGAGGGGCTATCTGCTCACTAGAACCAATGACTTGCTTACACTTATCCTAAGGTGCTACCCTAGGAGGTAGAACTTTGCCCTTTGTGTATATTGACTTGTGACTTCTTGGAATGATGAGCTTGTGGAAAGTTCTACCTTCTCATCGGCATACCTACGCTTCTCCTATGGGATCCTCAGTGGGTTGACTCCAAGTCAATCTCAAGAGGTGAACTAATTGATTCAAAGAAGGATAGTCTAACTTTAAATCAAGGAAAGAATCAAAACTACTAGAGCTATTATTTTTTTTTTGAGAGAGCTTTCAATAGGAATAAAATCAAGAGCATCAGTAGACAATATATAAGTAGAATCGACCTTCTTCATTAATTTCTTTTTGGGTGGAGGTACATAGAAATTAACTAAAGCAAGCAGAGTAAGGAATTTAGTGCCTTGATCCATAGATACAACACTCCTGCCGGTACAAGAGGAGCTAGCAGAAGAGGTGGTAGATGTGGTGGAGTACTTGGACTGGGATGGTGGCTGCTCTTAGACTATCAGGAAAGTATGGTGAGCTACTGGCTCTTTGAGCTCACCCTCTCGAGTTATCCTTTACAACTAACAAACCTTCCTTGATCTTAGAAATGATCTTCTTAGAGGTTTGGTATAGGGAGATATCCTAACCTTCTTTAGTCTTAAGAGGATCACAAGTATCCCCAAGGATTACTCTAACGAACTGATGGTTGTCTAATAAGTATTCTTTAGGGATAACTATGGCTCCCAACTTGTATCGTGCTCAAGCTAGTCCTTAAAGTGACCCAATCCTCAGACATGGCTTAAACATGCGGTGGTAGGAGCAATAGCTAGGATCATTGCTCTTGCCCACTTCCTTCGACCTCTTAGGCTTTGGTAACTGAAAGTCAGGTTTCTTTAAGAGATTCTTAAAGATTTTCCTAACTACCTCCCTCTTGAATGAATATGGCTTATTCAACCTATTTGCAAGAGATGGAAAGTAGCTTTATGGTGATGGTTATGAATATCCTAGGTGAGGTGGTGGAAATGGTCATTGTGGTGGCTGTAGTGGCTGGTATGGTGGCCGAGGTGGTGGAAGAGGAGGTGATAAAGGAGGCTGCTGAGCTTGTAGTCTCTCACACTAAACTCTGGCTAGTAGAATCTCTTTGTCCATTGACACAAATGTCCATGGCTTCTTCTCAAACACCTTCTACAGCTTGGGCCTAGATGATTTGTCAGGAAAGGGAAACTATTTGGCTTCCTCTTGTAGGCTAGCTGCCTTGTTGATTAATTTCTCGAATGTTTTTATCGTAAAGCCCTTAGGCATGAAGGTGACCGAGCCATGGATATTTTTGAGAAGAATCTCAATAGCGTGTTGTTCAGACAACTATGGTTTGCATTTCATTGTTGTGCCACGAGAATTTAATCAACTCACTATCAATGAGGTCGCCTACCACCCTCTGGCGAGCTCCGACAAACCTCTTGATGAAGAGGTGCTCAAACTTGAAAGTCTTCACCAAATTGTTGGGCGGTTTGGAACCAATCAAATGCAACACGACATACTAATGAAAAGGAGGAAGAGGAGCATTCTAGCGGTGTTTGCAGTCGAAAGTGTGTGTGTTATCGTTGGTTCCCACTATCAAAGATCTTGAAGGATGGTGACATAAAACCCTAAATAAAATATAAACTAAATAAAACCAAAACCAAAATAAACCTAAAATAAAGAAAAAATAAAAATAAAATCAAAACCCTAAACTAAAAAAAAAAAAAAAATAAACAAAATAAAATAAACATAAACTTAAACTAAAATAAATAAACCTAAATAAACCTAAAATAAACTAAACCTAAACCCTAACCTAAATAAAATAAAATAAACTAAAAATAAACCTAAACCTAAACCTAAAAAAATAAACCAAATAAAACATAAACCTAAAAAAAATAAAATAAAACCTAAACCTAAAACTAAAATAAAAAAATAAAACTTAAACCTAAAAATAAAAAATAAAATAAAACTAAACAAAATAAACATAAACCTAAACCTAAACAAAAAAAAAACTAAAATAAAAAAACCTAAACTAAAATAAAAAAACTAAATAAAATAAAAAATAAATAAACCTAAATAAATATAAAAGATAAAATGAACTAAATTAAATAAAGAATAAACTAAATTAAATCAAAAATAAACTAAATAAACCTAAACCTAGTTTATTTAATTAAAAAAACCTAAACCCTAAACTCACAAATCCTACTAAATACCTAAATAAAACTAACCCTAAACCCTAAAAAACCCTAAAAAACCCTAAACCCTAAACCCTAAACTAACCTTAAACCCTAATCCTAAACCCTAAACCCTAAACCCTAAACTTTAAAACCTAAATGATGTAGAACATCATGAGGATCCAGAAATTAGAGCTCAAGGTCCATTTACAAGATCTCAAGCTAAAGCCCAAAATATTCAAGAAAGAAGAATGCTTAGGCCATTAGCCTGCTAAGGCCCATTTTATGATTTCATCTTTTATATTTATGTAATTTTTAATTTTCTTCTAGAAACTCAATGTTTAAAATTTTGCATTTAAAAATTCAAAGCATGACATGTGAGGTGGTTGAATCCACATAAAATAATAGCATGTGAAATGGGTGGATGGCATAAAATAATGAGGCAATTTAATGCTTCACATTAATGTGGCCACCCACCTTTCCCTCCATGTTTTGAATTCTTTTCTTTTGAAAGATGCTTGTAATGGCTATAAATAGCCCCTCTTAGAATGAAAGGGATATTTTGGCAATTACAAAATTTTGAGTTATTCTTGTGGTTTGAGAGCTTGGTCAAACCTTGGCAATCCTTGGTGGGAGCGCTAGTTATCCAACATATCCTCTTCCTTCACCTCCAATTCTCACGTTCTCTCAATCTCATCAAAAGAAAGAATGCCCACCTCCATCAAATTTGGTATCAAAGCAAAGCCTGGAAGGAGCAAATTTGGTCAAAATTTTGCTTCAACAAAGGGAGCATCTCAAGTGCTGGACTTGTCTTCAAACTTGTGAGTTTTTCTTGGACTTGTGAGGTTAATTAATTTTCTTTTATATGATAGTTTAAATACATATTAGTAGCTTGGAAAGATATATATTTCTTACAAGTTTATGGTGATAGCATAAAATTTCAATTAGTAAGCTCCATTATATATTAGCCATTTTCCAATTGTGTGAACTTTTACCCCCCTCCCCAAAAAAAAAGAAAAAAAGAGAGCACCTTGGTGAGGTAGTTCTTCACCTAGCCATTAGTGCAAATCAAAATCTAATTTCTTGCTTTATTATCTTTGTTATTGTTTATGGTTAATTTTAGAAGTTTCTTTAATTAACTTATGATAAGTTGTTTTCTTAAGAAAAAAAGAGGCTTGAAAAAATTGGGCATTTTTTTCATTGTATCAAAAAAATATGCTTGCATAATAATATAAGTTTGTTAAACCTAGTGATTTTGGAAGCTAAATAGAACTTTGTCAAAAAGACCTAAACTATCTAAGGGGAGCTTGGGATTTAAGTGGTGTACCCCTCCTCAGAAGTTCTCTTAGCCTAATATTTCACTTTGATTGCACAATTATATTATACTTATTTATTTATTTTATTTTATTTTTTTCATTTCTTTTTTCATTGATCCCTTTTCATATATCCTTTTTCCTTTAAAAAAAATCTCATGGCACCAAAATCTATCTCTCAAGATCAAGTTGAAAGATTAATTGATGCCTTAGATCTTAGGATCCAAGATAATGAATTAAAACTAAAATATTAGAACAAAGTAAATCAAATGCAAGAACTTAAACAATAAATGCAAACTCTTATAGCATCTACAAAATAATAGAGTACCAACTCTCCTCAATACACCTTTGCCAATAGGGATAGATGAAGAAGATTCATATCCAAACCATAGAGAAAATCAACCACTTAGAAGAGCATCAATTGCTAGAAATGGTGGAAGGGGAGAAAATTATTTTAAGACTATAGAAGACTCTAATGATCCATCTCAAAGAGTTAAAGTAGAAGCCCCAACTTATGATGGTATACATGACCCAAATAAATTTCTTGATTGGTTAGTTCAAATGGATGACTTCTTTGATTGGTATAAAATGGATGATTACCAAAGGGTTACTTTTGCTAAAATGAAATTGATAGGGCATGCTAAAATTTATTGGACAAATACTTTAGTTAAAGAACAAAGATTAGGAAGGACAAACCTCACTTGGATAGAAATGAAAAAATGAAATCTTGTCTAGGCATCATGATAAGAAGGCATACAATTATTAACTTTGAGATAAGGTAATTATCTTTATGGCGAATACTTTTGAAGATCTAGTTTCTAGAAGATTATGATAATGATTGGCAATTAGCTAATAAATTTGTTATTGGACTTAGGGGGACATTAGAAATGAAGTTGAATTATTTGACCCACTTTAGAGGATGCATTTCATTATGCATTATTGGTTGAACAACAAAAGAAATCTGCCTACCTCTCTAAAACTAAAAGTCAAGTACCTTCCATTTCATCCCATAGATCTACTGTTAGACCCGCCTATCCAAATGGCTTGTCCCCTTTGCCTAAAACTTCAATTGAAGGAAGCTCTAAGATCATTAGGGAAGTAATATATTTTAAATGTCATAAAAAGGTCATATGCAAAATCAATGTAAAGCTCAAATCTTATTTTTAGAAGAAGTTGAAAATCCAATAGATGATAATCTAGAAGAAGTTTATGATGACACCCCATTATCGATGAAGAATTGGAATTAGCGGTATCATGACACTCATGTTGATGTGATGAGATGTCTTAGTAATAAAAAATGAGGCGAAGATTGGAGGAGAAAGAACATTTTAGCATGTATGTTTTGTAATGAAAAGAGATGTAGGTTAGTTATAGATGAGGAGTGCTATGAATGTCATTTCAACACACATAACTTCGAGCCAACCTAAAATTCGAACCTCACCACGAACCATTTCATGTTAGCTGGGTAAATCATACATCTCTTCCCATCACCAATCGGTGTTTAGTTCCTATTAAAATAGGAAGCTATGAGGATCAAATTTGGTGTGATGTTCTCCTATGGACATTGCTCATATTCTCTTAGGATGACCTTGGCTATATGATATGAATGTTATTCACTATGGTAGGAAAATACTTATTGTTTTTAAACATAATAATAAGACTATTAAACTCCTACCAATAAAGCTAGTAGAAAAAACACCCTCCATAACACCACACAAAACAACTTCTAACTTGCAACCTAAGCCTTTATTGAAGAAAAATGCCAAACTTCAATTAATTATCATAGAAAATCCTACTATTAGGCTTAATACTATCATTTCTGATTCTTACTTTAAAACACCTAATCTTCCTCCTTTGACCCCAAAGATAGAAATAATAGGTTTTGGAGCTTTATGAAAAGAATTTTTTGATCCATTTCTTCTTCACATATTACATGTAAAAGAAGTCATACTAGACCATAGAGACTCACATACTGTTGTGGTCTCTTCCTTCGATTTTAATGATATTGCAGATGAGCTTCACGATGAGCTACCTCCTCTAAAAGACATTCAACATGCTATTGAGTTCTTAGGTTCTCAACTTCCTAATCTTCCACATTATAGGATGAAACTTACTGAGCATGTTGAGATTAAAAGACAAGTTGAGGAATTATTAAGAAAGGGTTTTATTCAAGAGAATTTTAGCCCTTGTGCAGTCCCAACATTATTAACTCCAAAGAAATATGGAACATGGTGAATGTGTGTTGATAGTCGAGCAATAAATAAAACTACTATCAAATATAGGTTTCCTATTCCCGATTAGATGATATGTTAGATTTAATCTAAGCAAATCTTTTTCAAAGATTGATCTAAAAAATGGATCTCATCAAATTGGATTAGATCGAAGATGAGTGAAACGACTTTTAAGACCCACGATGGACTTTATGAATGGCTTGTCATGCCCTTTGGGCTTTCAAATGCTCTAGCACATTTTGAGAATAATGAAAATCTTGTTCTTAAACCATATATAGGTAAATATTTGGTGGTGTATTTTGATGATATTCTAATTTTTAGTCAAAGTGAAAATGATCTACAACACCCACAAAAAGTCTTTGAACTACTTAGACAAGAGAAATTATACATTAATTTTAAAAGTGTTTCTTTGCAAGGTAATCTTTTAGGCTTTATTATATCCCTGGACTTAAACTGATCCTTAGTAAAACAATCTTAGATTGGCCATCACCTAAAAGTTTCTTGAGTTAGAAGCTTCCATGGGTTAGCCACTTTTATCGAGATTTATTAAGAATTTTAGTACCATTGTTGCTCGATAACTAATATGCTAAAATAATATAAATTTTGTTGGACTTCTGCACAAAGGCCTTAGAGAAAATTAAAGTTCTTATCATACGCACCAATCTTTAGGCTTCTGATTTTCTAAAGCCTTTGAAGTGACATGTGATGCTTAAAATTGGGATAGGTGGAATTTTAAGTCAAGAGAATCATCCTATAGCATTTTTTTTGAAAAGTTAAATGAAGCTAAACAACATATTCCACTTATGATAGAGTTTTATGTTGTAATTCAATCCTTAAGGCATTGGCGACACTATCTCTTACATAGAGAATTTATACATTACGATCATCATGCCTTAAAATTCATTAATACTCAAAAAATTAAGTCATAGGCATGCAAAATGGGTTGAATTTTAACAAGACTACTCTTTTATTCTAAAGCACAAGCACGGAATTGAGAATAAGCCTGATGCTTTATCCGTAAACCTAATGATTTTCTCTTTAAATTAAGAATCTAGGATTTGATAGAATTAAAGATGATTATATTAATGCGACTTTCACCTAATTTATCTCAACACCTAGATAAACCAATAACATCACAAGGGACATTCTTGATAACAAATGAATATTCATATAAAGGAAAACAATTATGCATTCCTCGATCTTCTCTTAGAGAATTCCTTATCCCTGAGGCACATGTTGGGGTGTGGTCATTTTGGAAAGGATAAGACCATATGTTTATTAGAAAATATATTTTATTGGCCTTCATTAAAATGAGATGTTCAAAAATTGATGGCTCAATGTTTAATTTGTAAACAGGCTAAAACTATCAAATAAAGGTCTAGACAATACACTGCTTTACCTGTTCCTTGTAGGCCTTGGGAAGACCTATCAATGGATTTTATTCTAGGATTACCTAGGACAGCTCGAAGACATGATAGTATTTTTGTTGTAGTAGATAGGTTCCCAGAAATGGCTCATTTCTTACCTTGTTCAAAAACAAACGATGCTTCTTATATAGCCAAATTATTTTTTAAGGAAATAGTGCGACTCCATGGTCTCCCTTTAACCATTATTTCTGACAGAGATGTTAAGTTTTCCTCATATTTTTAGAAAATATTATGAAAATTATTAGGTACCAAATTAAAATTTTCTTCTGCCTTTCACCCAGAAATTGATGGACAAATAGAAGTAGTTAATTGCACTTTAGGAAATTTTCTTAGATGTTTAGTAGGTAAAAGTTTAGGAAATTGGGATTTATATTTACCAACCTCAGAATTTACCTATAATAGTACTATATCTAGAACTACAAAAAAATCACCATTTGAGATAGTCTATGGTCAAAACCCATGACGACCAATAGATGTAGCAAACTTACCATCTCATGTATTTTCTGATGCAACATTCTCATTTACTAAATATTTTCAAAGCCTCCATGAAGATATAAGAAAACAAATTACTATAAGTAATGATAACTATGCTTCTAAGGCAAATCATAATCGTTCAATAAAAGAATATAAAGAAGGTGATTATGTATTGATTCGCATTCGGCCTGAGCATTATCAAACTACTAGACATAAGAAATTACAAGCACGAGCTTTTGGTCCGTTTAAAATTCTCAAGAAAATTGGAATAATGCTTATCACCTTGATTTGTCTCGATATGCTCATTCATCCAGTTATAAATATTGAAGATATTCTATCATATGAAGGAATTAGAAAACCTCCACTTGTTCAGTCTAACTCTTTAGCGAGATATAGCACCCATTACTTGCCTCTCTTCCTTTGAAGTTGAATATATTATCACCGAGGAAGCACCCATTAATTTAGCTTCTGAACATCATTTTCTAGTTCGTTGGAAGAATAAGCCACCAGCTGAAGACACATGGTTGACCCATACTAAGTTGGAGACTTTAGCCCCACAATTAGTAGAAGACTTCTTAGATTTTAACTCTACGGAGTAGAGTTCAATTGACCCCAGGGGAGTTGATGTAGAACATCATGTGGATCCAAAAATTAGAGCTCAAGGTCTATTTACAAGATCTCAAGCTAAAGCCCAAGAAAATTCAAGAAAGAAGAAGAAGGCTTAGCCATTAGCACCTAAGGCCCATTTTATGATTTCATCTTTTTATTTATGTAATTTTAATTTTCTTCTAGAAACTCCATGTTTAAAATTTTGCATTTAAAAATTCAAAGCATGACATGTGAGGTGGTTGAATCCACATAAAATATTAGCATGTGAAATGGGTGGATGGCATAAAATAATGAGGCAATTTAATGCTTCACATTAATGTGGCCACCCACCTTTCCCTCCATGTTTTGAATTCTTTTCTTTTGAAAGATGCTTGTAAAGGCTATAAATAGCCCCTCTTACTAGAATGAAAGGGATCTTTTGGCAATTACAAAATTTTGAGTTATTCTTGTGGTTTGAGAGCTTGGTGGTCAAACATTGGCAATCCTTGGTGGGAGTGCCAGTTATCCAACATATCCTCTTCCTTCACCTCCAATTCCCACATTCTCTCAATCTCATTAAAAGAAAGAACGCCCACCTCCATCACTAAACCCTAAAACCCTAAACCCTAAAACCAAAACTAACCCTAAAAACCCTAAACCCTAAACCCTAAACCCTAAACTAACCCGAAACCCTAAACCTAAACCCTAAACCCTAAATAAAAATGAAACCCATTCGTTCAAGCATCTTCTCTTTCCTCCATTCTCTTTGTGCTCTAGCAAATTTTATTTCCCCTATGGAGGCGCATCCCCTTTGTGGCTTTCTCTGGCAATTTTGGCTGTTGCTTCCATTTTGGCAGGTTTGATTGGCATTCAGCTAGTCCCGTCATGAGCCGTTGTTAATCATTATTGTGAATTCTGCTTCCATGTGGGAAAATTCTGATAATTGGCTGCTCCCACTATTTTCTCTAGCACTTTGGGGGTTTATAGCTTAAATCCATCACTAGCTTCAAAATCATTCAATGATGTTCTTGCTAGTAAGTCTAATTGCACTACTGAGTCTATCAAGCTTATTTTGAATTTTTTCTGGGGTGTACCCATGATAATGGGTTCAAATTCAGTTGTGGAAAGGCTTGTGAAGCCTTTTAAATTTATGTTGGTGGGTAAATTCGCTTTGCATCATCCTACATTGTAGAATATTCAATCTTTCTTCCATAGCTTGAAACTCTCTAGAATTTTTTCTATTGGATTGATCGATTCGCCATGTATTGATCCTTTTCCAACAATTTGGATTACTCTTTTTTTCTCATTGCTTGTATTTTGTTTTCAATTGTCGATAAGATTGTTCAAATGGATGCCTCTTTTTGATATTTAAGAGGAATCTCCTATTGTTTCGTTTTGGATCTCTCTTCCTAATTTGCATGTGTTAATCATGAATTTTTTTTTTCTTGGTGTGATGTTTTGATCATCCTCTCTCATCAGATGCTTCTAATACTCTGTTGCTCGATTTTAGTCAAGTTGGATATAACTAAAAAATTTCATAAGGAAATTTGGCTAGGATTAGAGAAATATGGATATTTGCAATAGTGGAATTTGAGAACTTCTTATTTTTTGTTCCCATTATAAAATTCATGGTCATGGGTTTTCAGATTGTTTTATTGTTCACCCTCACTTTAAGAAACCAAAAGTGGTTCATAATAATTTGGATCACAACCTTAAGGTGCCTTTGGTTAAAACATAAAATTCTACTTCTATGGACATTTCTTTACCTGAAACTGAGGGACATTATCTTGATCCACCCACTATTTCTATGGAGAATGCTGTAGTTCTTAAGCTTGATCAATTTTTGGATGCCAGTCATGTTAATAAGGATGCCTTACCCTTCAATGATTCTATACAGTTGAATTCCATCGATATTGGTAATAATATTGGTAATAATATGTTTTTGAAACTTGTGGATGATTATTTTGTCTCAAATGATTCAATTCTTGCTTCTATGCCACCATTAATTGATGAGAATATGATCCTAGATGAGGGTTTAAATGGAGAGAAAGCTAATGAAAAGGCTTCTAATTCTGACTTGGGAACTTGTGCTTTAAATGGCTTTAATCATTTTCCGCCCTCTCTAATGTTGAACTGATTTCTATTTGACATTTCAACCTAATGATTTGGAAGAGAAGTGGCTAATGATGCTTTAAATGTGGAAATTTTCTCCAAAAAATAACCACGAATAATCTCTAGATGTAGTGGATATGAATGATAAGTTCTAAACTATTTTAAAAGAAAAATAAAACTCCTAAAACCAAACCTAATTCCAGATTTACTAGATCTGGCTCTTCTGCCCAAAAATAAATGGTTTCTTTCTTAATTTGGAATGTCAGAGGGATTGATACCCTCTCTGTTAGAAATATAATTATTAACTTAGTTTGTACTCATAACATTTCCTTCTTTTCTATCTTGGAATCGTTTATTATTCCTTCTAACATTTATTATGTTGCTAGAATGATTGGCTCTTTAGTATTTTTTTTGCTAACTCTAGCAATAAAATTTGGATTATTTGGAATAGTCCCTATGTTATGTAGATTTTGTATGATTTATCCCAAGTTGTGAATGTTAAGACTACTTATAATAATTTTAGTTGTTTTGGTTCCTTTATTTATGCTTCTTGTAATAGAAATGGTAGATGCATTCTTTAGGAGAAACTTATTAGTCTTTCTTCTTCTGTTGATGCTCCTTGGTTTGTGGGTAAAGATTTTAGTACTATCTCTACTTCCTCTGAACGTTATTGTGGAAATGCTCCTAACTTATTTCTATGGAAGATTTTAATAACATGATCCTTAAATGTCATCTTACTCACATTGGCTTTAATGGGTCTCACTTTACATGGAATAATTACAGACTATGACAAATGCTTGATGGGGTTCTTTTTAATCATCCATGGATTAATATTTTCCATATTACTTCTATGGAGCACTTAAGCAGAACCCTATCAGACAATTCTCCCTTGCTTATTAATGTTAATTTTAATGCTACCAAAATCCTTCTCCCCTATCCCATTTAATTTCCAAAATATGTGGCTTATGGATGATAGATTTTTTAATGTGTTGCTAGTAATTGGGAGAACCTCTACATCATGATGACTCTATTTTTGGGATGAAGAGATTGTGGTTCAAATTAAAAAGACTTAAACAATGCCCTTCTTGGTGGAATAAACATTATTTTAAGAATCTTTTTGTCGATATTAATAAAATGGAGAATGAGGTGATCGTTTTGGAAGATGTTGTTAATGATCCTTCTAAAATTCAAATGTTGGCTCAAACTAAAGATAGGTTGACATGTTTTTAAGATATGGAGGAGACTTATTGGCAGCAAAAAACTTCTATGAAATGGGTCCTTGATGGAGATCACAATACCAAATATTTCCATGTCATGGTTAAAAGAAAAAGCTATAAACCATATTCATAAAATTAAAATTAATTATGGAGTTTGGTGTATGGATAAAAGGAGTTTATTGAGTTTGTCTCCTTTTTATAAAGAGCTTCGAACAAAAATATTGCTTATGATGATATTTCTCGGCCTGAAGTTATTCCTAATTTTATTTCAGATGAGAATAATAATATGCTTTCTTCCTTACCTTCTAAGATTGAAATTTCTGATATTTTGCATAATATAAATAAAGACTCTGTGGTTAGGCCTAATGGTTATACTACCCTTTTTTTCCAAAAATGTTGGATTGTCATTAAAGAGGACCTAATTAATGTAGTTCCTGATATTTTTAAGGGTCGTATCCTTCCCAAATAATTTGCTAGCACCTCCATTGGTTTAATTATTAAAAGACAATAAAAGTTTGGAGTGATTTTGGTCGAATATTTGCTTTTCTTTAAAAAAACTTATCTCTAAGATTTTGGCTAAAAGATTGAGTATCTTGCTCCCTAAAATTATCTCCCCAAATCAAATCAATTTTGTTAATGGGAGATCCATTTCTGATAATGTACTTTTAGCTCAAGAGATGATCCATGATTTGAATGCCAAAGTTCATGGTGGAAACCTACTTTTTAAGCTTGACATTTCCAAAGCTTACAATAATATTGGTTGGGTTTTCCTATATAAAATTTTGGCTTAATTTGGGTTCTCTAATCAATTTATTACTTTAATTAAAAATGGGACTGAGAATTCTTGGTTTTTTATGCTTCTTAATGGTGAGTGCATTATTTTTTCTCCTCTAATCATAAGGCAAGGTGACCCTCTTTCTCCTGCTCTTTTCATTATTACAGTGGAATATCTTTTTAGATGTCTTGAACATATGTTTAGTTTAATGCCTAACATGTTCTATAGAACCATTAGTGGGTTTCCCATTTTTCACCTTAGCTTTGCTGTTGATTTCATTATATTTTGCAATGCCTCCACTCATTACATTAAAAAATTATGTATGTTCTTAATTCATTTTGGTAGGGAGAGTGCCTTGAATATTAATCCTAATAAAATTTTTTTATTACTAGCTCTTCTATCTCCTTATCTAAGATCAATGTTATATTACTAGTTTCTTTTATGAAAATCTCCTATCAAGTATCTGGGACTCTCTTATATAGAGGCACAAAAAGGTCTTCTTTATTTGATTAAGCTATTCAGAAAGTAAATAAGAAAACCTCTTGTATAGGGAAGGATATTGTTGTCCTCATTTTTTGACCAAGTCTTCTTGTTTGCAAATGTTTTCTAATGATGACATACCTTTCCTTTTAAGGGGTCTTGTGAATCTAGATAAAACTGGATTGCCTTACCTTAGAGGATTTTAGCATTTCCTTCTTCCTTTGGGGATTTCACTTTCTCTATGGTGGTGTTTTTTCTTAAAATGGGTTATTTCCTTTGGTAGTTTGGTCTTGAGTTTTCTCTTTGCCTAAATCTATTGTTATTCTCCAGTTTGAGTTCTTCCTATATTTTTGATTGGTTGGGGTTATTTTTTGGTGTTTTTTTGCTTTCTACTGCAATTTTTAGTGTTTGGTTTATTTTCTCTCCCACACTGGTGGATGTGTTTATACTAGGTGGAGGCTGTTGGGTTTTGCTTGTGTTTTGATTGGTGTGGTTCTCTTTATTGGTTAGATCTCTCTACAGCTTAGTTTGTTTGTCTTGGACTTTCTAGTTGGCTGGTTGTTGGTGTTGTCTGGATGTGGGTTTTTTCCCTTCCTGGGTTTTGCTCACTTATGATTTGTTACCTGCCTTTGGTTCTGGCTCTCTTTTCTAGTGGTCATTTTTATGATTTTTCTAGAATGGTTGTTCAGTGGCCGGATGACTTGTCGCCTAGTTATTTGCTATTTAGGGTGGTTATTCATGGTGCTTTTGGTTGTCCATTCTCTCATGAGTTTCACCCTTCTCACCTACTCTTGTCCTTTTAGGTTTTTGGTGTGCTATTTGGGGTGTGGGTTTCTTGGTTGGGGTTTGATAATCAGATTGTGGCTTTTAGTAGCCGTGTTTATGTGGTTATTGCCCCTGCTACTAAGAGGGATTGGGTGCCCTTGAGGGTTGTTTGCTGCTTTATTGTAGCTTGGAGAACTTTTTTTCTGCAGCTTTTTACCCTTACTTTATTTTTGTTTTGGATGAGTTTGAGGATGGATGTAATTGGATCGTTATATCTTCTGAATATGGGTTTGTCCTCCCCCTATATTAATGAGGTTTTGGTTATGGTTTTGTTAACAGCAGTGGAGACCTAGTGGGCTACTTTTTTGGCCTTGGGTGTGGTTCTGTGGGTTTTGTTTCTTGTTGTTTCTATTTATTGGATGGTATTTGGTCCTAATGGGCATTTTCTTTTTCTGTCATTGGATGCTGTCTCTATCTTTCTAGATTAGATTTTCCTTTCCTTAGATTAGGATTAGTATTGCTTTCTATCCTCGTGGTTATTTTTTATGTTTATGGATGACTATTATTATTTTTTTGATGGTTCTGGGTTTCATGACTTGTATCCTTTGCTATTATGGTGGCTTGCAGGGTGGTCTTCCTTGCTGGTTGCTTAGATTGGTTGTTCTGGCTGGCTAGATTGGTTAAAGGAGTATTTATTTTGGTTTAATTCTCCTGCTCCTTTGGAGACTGCTGGGACCTGCTTATCTTTCAATCATTCTTTTCTTCTGGTTTCTTCATGCTGGGATTTTTTAGTTCTAGGCTGTGGCTAAACCTTTCCCCTTTCTTGTTTGGATGGTTGCCTTGCTGCCTAACCCTCTTGCTATTAGTCTTGCTATTAGATTGGCTATTATTGCTTTGGGCTCTTTGCAAGTCCTTTTAATGGAGGATCCTACCACCTATGTGTTTCCTTTTTTCCTTTGTCTTGTCTCTGTTTAGTGCTTTTTCTCATATTCTGATGTTTGTTCCTAGTGATTTTGTTAACCATTCTTGGTGGTGGCTTTGGTTCTCCTGGTGTTATCCTAATGGTTTACCTCCTTATCTATTATGAACTTAATATCTCAGTGTCGGGTGTTTGGAGGTTATATTTGTTGTTTGAAGTTTTATGTAGTTCATGTGATGATCGTCCTTAGATAAGATGCTACAAGAGGTATGTCAATGATGGCCTTGATGTTTCCCACTCTTTCATCTTTTTTTGGGGTAGCTATATGCAATTGTAACCCTTCACCAAGTCTAGATGCTTTCATATGTTGCTCTGAGACGATTGTAACTAATGAGCCTTTTCTTATCTTATTCATTTTAAAAACTTTTACTCTTTATGCTTGATTATTTGATTATTTGTACTCATCCCTTTAAAAGCATGTTGGATCTCTTTATAGGTTGGATTGATGGTGGATCGTGTTTCAAAGGAATTCGAGGAAGTTTGTTCTTACATGGACTTTCTTTGTGGATTACTATTTATATTTTCCTTTGCTTGCTTTCATTAAATATTGTATTAGTTAGGGGGCTTATCTCTTTAGGACTTTTTGTAGCTCTTTAAGCATTAGCTTAGACATTTGCCCCCTTTAAGGACTTTGTACCTTTTCTTTGTGGCAATAAATTTTCCATTTCCTATAAACCCTAAATAAACCTAAAACTAAACCCTAAAATCCAAAACCCTAAACCTAAACACTAAACCTACCTAAACTAAACCTTAAACCTTAAAACCCTAAAACCACAAAACTCTACTCCTAAACCCTGAACCCTCAACCTAAACACTAAACCTAAACTAACCTAAATAAAACTTAAAACCTATACCTAGCTAAATAAAACCTAAATAAATAAATAAACCTAAACCTAAATAAATTAAAAAAAATAAAATAAAAACATAAACCAAACTAAACTAAAAAAATTTAAATAAAAATTAATAAATTAATATAAATAAAACTGCACTAAACTAAAAAAATTAAAATAAACCTAAAATAAAAAAAACCTTGATAAAATAAAACTAAAAAATAAAATAAAATAAATAAAATGATATAATAAAATAATTTTAAAATAAAAAACCAAATAAAACCTAAACCTAAAAATAAACCTAAAAATAAAAAATAAATAAAAAAACCCAAAACTAAAAAAAAAAATCTAAACCTAAAATAAACAAAATAAAATAATCTAAAATAAAATAAATAAACTACTAAAAAAATAATCTATGCTAAACCTTAAACTAAATAGAAAATAAACTAAAATAAACCTAAATCTAAACTAAAATACCTAAAAATAAACCTTAATTAAAACCTAAAACCTAAATAAAAGATAAAATAAAAAACTAAACCTAAAATAGAAAATAAAACCTAAACCTAAAAAAAAATAACCTAAAAGATAAATATAAACCTAAACCTAAACCTAAAAAAATAAAAAAAATAAATAAATCTAAAATAAATAAATGAAACCAAATAAAAAAAATAAAAACTTAAATAAAAAAATTAAAATTAAAATAAACTAAAATAAAAAAATAAACTAAAAACTAAATAAATGTAAACCTAGTTTACTTAATTTAAAAAAAATAATACAAAAAAAAACCTAAAAATCAAACCCAAATCTACACTAAATCCTAAAATAAAACCTAAACTATAAACCCTAACCCTAAAATCGAACCCTAAACCAAACCCTAAACCTATAAATAAAACCCCTAAACCCTAAAAAAAAACCTAAAATTTAAACCTAAATGAAATAAACCTAAAAATAAAATAAATATAAACCAAAACTAAAATAAAATAAAAAGTAAACCTAAAAAAAATATAATAAAAGAAAACTAAAGTAAAATAAAACCTAAACCTAAAACAAAACAAAAATAAAACTCAACTAAAAAAAAATAAACTAAACCTAAAAAATAAATAAAATGTAAAATAAAAATCTAAACTAAAATAAGTATAAAAATAAAAATCTAAACTAAATAAAATAAAAATAAACCTAAAAAATAAAAAATAAATAATTTAAGATAAAATAAATTAAATAAATAAAAAAATAAACTAAATAAACTAAAAAGACCTAAACCTACTGCCTTACTTAATTTTAAAAAAAAAAACCTAAATCCTAAATCCCATACTAAAACCCAAATCACACTAATCCAAAACCTACAACCCAAACCATACTTTAAACCTAAACCCTAAACCCTAAAAACTAACCTAAACTTTATACCCTAAAAGCATAAATCCTAAAACCTTAAATCCTATAAACCTTAACCTCTAAACCCAAAACCAAACCCAAAAAAAACCACAAAATCCTAAACATAATCCTAAAGTAACTAAATATATGATAAAATGAACCTAAACCCTAAAACCAAATAAACCTAAACCTAAACCTAAACCCAAAGAATGGGCAGAAGATTGATGGCATGAATATTAATGTCAATTAGGCTCAGTCTAGATTAGGCAATGGAGGTGAAGGCTATTCGACAGTTATCACAGTGGTGGTGGGGAATCTGGAGGTGGTGGTCAGAGCAGTGCTGGTTATGGATCCCGAAGGAGCGATGGAGGTTACAGCCATGGTAATGGTGGAGGGAAAGATCAGGGACATGATGGCGGATCCCACTACTCGTGAGGTCGGGGTGGTTCTAATGGGGATGGGAGAAACTGAAGAACGGCCAATCCGATCAGTTGCTTATGGAACTTGTGTCTTTACACTAAAGATGATTCTAGTTATCTAGAGTTTTGACTTTATATGCTCATTTTATCAATTTTGTATTGTTCCTTAGAAAACTTGGTGTTGAAAAGAAGAAATGTTGAATCTATTTGTTCTAAAAAAACTAAAACCACGAAAAATAAACAAAACACGCAGAAAACAAAACTCTAAACCTTAAACCTTAAAATTAAAAAAAAAAATAAAACCTAAACCCTAAACACTAAATAACCACAAAACTAAACCTAAACTTGACTGACTAAAACAACCAAACCCAAAGCCAAACTAAACCCTAAACCTAAATCTAAATCTAAACCCTTAAAAAGCCTCTCACCCAAACTAAACTAAACCTAAACTCCTAAACCCTAAACATTAAACCCAAACCCAAACCCCAATCCAAAACCCTAAACCCTGAGCCCTAAACCCAGGCTAAACCAAACCACTAAAGCTAACAAAACTAAACCTGAGCCTGAACGATAAATCATGACCCTAACCAAAACCATAAACCAGGCCCAAACCTACCCACTAAAAACCTAAAACTAAACCTAAAATAAAAAATAAAATAAGACTCAATAAAAATAAACCTAAAAAGATAACTAAAGTAAACACTGATAAATAAATAAACCTAAAATAAACTAAATAAATAAAATAAATCTAATAATAAAAAAAAAATAAAATGGGCTAGATAAAAAAAAATTAAATAAACTAAAATCAAGACTAAACTTCGGTTTAGTTTAAAAGACCCTAAAACTTTAAACTCTTAATCCTAAACCTAAAACTAGGCCCTCTGAAAAATAACACACTTAAACCCTGAACCTAAACCTAATCCTAAACCCTAAACCCTAATCCTAAACCTAAACTCATCTGATCTTATAAACCCTAAAACTAAACCTAAAATGCTAAACCTGACCTAAAACCTCTAAATCTTAAAGCCTAAATCTTAAACCCTAAATCTTAAACTAACCCTAAAACTAAATCCTAAACCTGACCTAAACTCAGGCAAACCACAACCCTAAAGCTGAGCCCTCAAACCCCAAATCTAAAAAACCTAAAACTAATAAAACCTAAAAAAAAGCCTAAACCTAAATTAAAATTAAAACTACAAAATAAAGAAAAAAACCTAACGCTAAACCAAAATAATAATAAATAAAACTAAAATAAAATAAAATAAAATAAACTAAATTAAAAATAAAACCTAAAATAAAGAAATAAACCTAAATAAAATAAACCTATAATTAATTAAAAATTAAATAAAACCTAAACCTAAAAAATAAAACTTATAAATAAATAAAAAAATAAACTTAAACACTAAACTAAAAAAAAACCTAAACCTAATAAAATTAAAACATAAACCTAAACTAAAATAAACTAAATAAACCTAAACCTAAACCTAAAACTAAAATAAACCTAAACCCTAAATAAAATTAAATAAATTAAAAATAAACATAAACCTAAATTAAGAAAATAAAATTTAAAAATTAAGCTAAAATAAAACCTAAAACCCAAACCTAAAATAATAAAATAAAAACCTAAACCTAAACCTAAAAATAAAAAATAAAAACTAAACCTAAAATAAAAATAAAATAAAACTAAACTAAAAATTAAACATAAACCTAAACCTAAAATAAACTAAAATAAAACCTAAACTAAAATAATTTAAAATAAATAACCCAAATATAAAATAAAAAATAAACCTAAATAAAAAATATAAAATAAAATAAAAAAAAATTAAACTAACTGGGTTTACATAATTTTTTTTAAAAAAACTTTAAACCCTAAACCATAAACCCTAAATCATAAACCCTAAACCCTAAACTTTAAACCCTAAACCCTAAAACTAACCTAAAACCTACAACCCCAAACCCTAAACCCCAAACCTTAAATCCTAAAAAAACCCTAAACCCAAAACCCTAACTCTAAACCATAAACACTAAAAGCATAAACCTTAAAAACTCTAAACCCAAAAAACCTAAACCCTAACCCTAACCCAAACCCTAAACTAAACCTAAACCTAAAGTAACTAAATAAATTTAAAAAAGAAACTAAAACCTTAAAACCTAATAAACTTAAAAACCAAGAAGAATGGAATAAGAAATAAACAAACTAAACCTAAACCTAAAATATAAAAGATGAAACTATAAAATAAATGGATTTAAAATAAATAACCAACTAAATAAAATAAATCAACCTAAATAAAAATATAAAATAAAATAAATAAAAATTAAACTAATTAAACCTAAACCTACTAGTCTACTTAATTTTTTTTAAAAAAAACTTTAAATCCTAAACCATAAACCCCAAATCATAAACCCTAAACCCTAAACTTTAAACCTTAAACCCTAAAACTAACCCAAAACTTATAACCCCAAACCCTAAACCCTAAACCTTAAATTATAAAAAACCCTAAACCCAAAACCCTAACTCTAAACCATAAACACTAAAAGAATAAACCCTAAAAACTCTAAACCCTAAAACCTAAACCCTAACCCTAAACCCCAAACCCTAAACCTAAACCTAAAAAACTAAATTTAAAAGAAATGAAACCTTAAAACTTAATAAACTTAAACCCTAAGAATGGATAAATAGAACATCACCATCACACTCAGTCCCCAAATCTATGGAGGCAAAGACATGGTTAACATAGTGGCATTGGGGATCACGGAGGTCTGGATATGGAGGTGGTGATCAGAGCAATGGTGATTATGGAAGTAGGATGAGCGATGAAGGTTACAATCATGGTAGTGGCCGAGGGAGAGGTCGGGGATATGATGGTGGATGGCACTACTCGAGAGGCTGGGATGGTTCTGATGGGAACTAAAGAAATTGAAGAATGATGATAATCACTTATGGCTGTCTTTAGAGATTATTCTAGTTATCTAAGGTTTTTGATTTGCTCTATGCATGTTCATTTTTTATCTATATCATCAGTTATGTCTTAGAAAATTTGGTGTGTTACTTTGTTGATGAAATCGAAAAGAAGAAATGTTGAATCTGAATTTGTTCTCTATTAAAAAAAAAACCTAAACCCTAAACTAAAAAAACCCTAGACCACAAAACCTAAACCCTAAATCCTAAAAACCCAAATAAACCCTAAACCCTAAACCCAAACCTAAAACCCTAAAACCTAAACCAAAAAAACCAAAACCACTAAACCTAAATAAAACTAACTAAACCTTAAACCTCAACACCTTAAAACCAATCCCTAAACACTAAACCCTAAAAAGCTAAAAACCTAAATCAACTAAATAAAACCTAAAAATAATAAATAAATGTAAACCCTAAACTAAAAAAAATCTAAACCTAATAAAATAAAATAAACCTAAACCTAAATATAAAATAAAATAAACCTAAACCTAAAATTAAAATAAACCTAAAAAATAAAATAAAACCAAACCTAAAAAAAATAAATAAACCTAAACCTAAATAAAATAATAAAATAAAATAAAAATAAAATCCTAAAAAATAAACATAAACCTAAACCTAAAAAATAAACAAAATGAAAAAACCTAAATGAAAATAAATAAACTAAACTAAATCAAAATAAAATAAACCTAAATAAAATAAAATAAATTAAAATAAATAAAATAAATTAAATAAACTAAATAAACCCTAATTTTTTAAAATAAAATCCTTAAATTAAACCATAAATCCTAAACCTAAAACCTAAACCTAACCTTAAACCTAAACCCTAAACAAACCTAACTAACTAAGCCCAACCTAACCCTAAACCTAACTAACCTAAACAACCTAACCATGCTCTGTGATTATGTTTTCCTTCATTCAATCTGTTTCCTTGGTCGATTGATTTTCCTCTATTTTCAATCTACTTTTCTTTTATTTTGCCTCTATTTGGCTAAGCGTATGATACTCCTGTGGTCTTGTTGATGGCTGTGGTTCCTTTGGCCACGCAGCCGAGCAGTTCCTTCATGGAGGCAGGGGCTAGGGCATTTGATTCAATGGGATTTATGGATCAGCTCCTTCTACTTTAGTAATCCTTAAGGAAGCTCTCTCTAAGCCTTTCCCTCTTGATTTGATGAATTTGATATCGACCTCATTTGTGGCATCCCTGGTGTGCTGGATAATGATGTTGAGAAGCTGGCTAAGCCTTACGAATTCACTTTAGTTGGTAAATTTACTTTATGGTGGCCTAATCTAGATAATATCTGCTCTTTTTTTTCATAATCTTAAGCTTTCAGGTGCATTTTCTGTGGGTTTGATTGATCCAAGGCACATTTCAATTCAGCTTACTAATGATCTAGATTATTCAAGGGTTTTCTCACGACGTTCTTATTTAGTTTTCAATTGCCAAATGCATCTTTTAAAGTGGTCGCCCCTTTTTGATGTAAAAGTGGAATCACCAATTGTTCCTGTTTGGTTGGCTTTTTCTAATATGAGAATTCACTATGTTATGCATCAAGTTCTTTTTGCTGTTAAGGCTCTTTTCGACCGGCCTCTTCAAATTGATCAGCCACCTTGTGAGATCGATCATCTTTGCTCGCATTTTGGTGGAAATTGATATCTCATAAAAGCACCCTAAAGAAGTTTGGATAGGCTTTAAAAAGTTTGGTTACAATCAAAAAGTTGAATTTGAGAATTTTCCTATTTTCTGCTCGCATTGCAAAATTCATGGACACGATAATTTTGAATGTTTTGTGCTACACCCTCAACTTAATAAGAAAACTTGATCCCTAATCTATTCTACCAACCGATAAAGTGGGTAAATCTATTTATGTGCCTAAGGTTAATCAAAATGGGAATCCTATTTACTTCCTTGGCTATTTTGCTTAATGAGTGCTCAATGATGATAATAACAAATTTCAATGAGCATGTTAAAGATATGCTAATGTTGATCAAAATGTTGAATATGATGGTTTGAATGTCAGCCATGCTTTACATAATAATTTGCCTCCTCAAGATATTATCTCTACTCATACTACCTTGCCTCTTTTGATTGCTGAACATGAGGAGGAGCACGTGAACCTTAATAGTAATTTGAATGGAAACTCGATAATGGTGGAAAATCTGAAAAAAAATTGAATCGATCATTGATCTCTAAATGGTTTTATAACATCTCCTTCTTCTAATCCTGAGAATGGCATGCATGCTAATCCGACCTTTCAGCTTAATACTGAAATTGGGAAGGGGAAGTTATCGTTAGAAATGCTTTGATTGATTATGATCCCATTCTTAATACAACTAATTAGTCTCTTTCTTATGATGATTCTTTGGACAAAAATAGACCATTTCAAACTATTTTAAAAAAGAAATCACTAAAAGCAAAAATGTTTTCTAATAACTCAACAAGATTTACTAGATCTGGTTCCACATCTCATAAATAACTATTTTATGTTCCTTCTTATCCCCGTGTTATCTATTTTTTCTTCTTTATCTTATTTTAATTTTCCTTTATGTTTAACGCACTTATTTGGAATGTTCGAGGGATTGGGACCCTCATTGTCCATAACCGTGTTAGAAGTCTCTCTTGTTAATATTACTTCGGTTCTTATTGAACCCCTCATTTTACATTCTAAGATCAACCATGTTGCTAGAATGCTATGTTTTAATAATATATACTATAATATTATCAATAAAATTTGGTGTTTTTGGAATAATTTAGTCAATGTATCTATCCTAGATGATTTTTAGCAAGTTTTCAATGTCCATATCTCTTTGGGTGATTTCTCTGCACTAGGCTTCGTTGTTTATGCTTCTTGTAACAGGGCTGGTAGGAACATCCTTTGGGACAATTTAAGAACTTTTTCTTCTACTATTAACAAACCTTGGTTGGTTGGGGGTGATTTCAACACTATCCTCTCATCCTCGAAAGAAGGGGTGGTTGTTCTCTAACATTCATTCCATGGAAGATTTTCCAATATGATTCTTGATTGCAACCTTATTGACATTGGCTACTGGGTTGGATTACACTTGGCATAACTCTAGACTCACAATGCCTTGATAGAACTCTCTTTAACTCTCTTTGGACTAATCAATGGCCTCATTACCTCTGAGCATTTGAGTAGAACTTTGTCGACCATGCTCCTCTTTTGATATCCATTAAAATCCCTCTAGACTCTCCTCCTCTACCTCTTTAGATTCCAATATGTGGATTCAACATTGATTTCTTAAATGTTGTCTCCAACCCTGGATAATTCGATAATTATTGGGGCATGATTCATCTTTGGTTTAAGCTTAAAGACTTAAACAAAAATTGCTTGGTGGAACAAGCATCATTTTAAAATCTCTTTGCTAATATCAAAACATGGAACAATTGGTTTGATGTCTTGAAAATGCAATTTTGACTAATTCTTCTAAACTGAAGGATTTAAATGAAGCCAAAGATAACTTTACTATGGAAGAATATAGATGGCTTGGCAAAAGGCTAGTAAACATATTCTGATGGGTACAAATACTAGATATTTCTATGCTCTTGTTCAAGAAAAGATAGCTTTAAACTTTGTCCAAAAAATTAAAAGTGATAATGGTAACTAGATCACTGACAATAATGAGATTAAAGACTCTGTCACTAATCATTTTAGAAATTTGTTGAACAAGAGCCATACTTTAGAGGCTATCTCCAATTCTCATTTGATTCCCTTAACAATTACCAGTGATGACAATCACTTGCTTACTATGGTCCGGGAGTAAGATTGGTCAAATTCTTAATAACATGAATGTTGATTCTACTGCTGGCCTAGAGGGCTATACTACTCAATTTTTTCAGCATTGTTGGCCTGTTATTAAGTATGATTTAGTTGACGTTGTGATTGATTTCTTTAATGGTAATCCTATTCCTAGATATTTCTCTAGCACATCCATTATCCTTATACCAAAAATTGATAATCTTGAATGCTGGGTGACTTCAGACCTATCAGTCTATGCACTTTTTTTCATAAACTCATTACTAAATTGCTCACCAATAGAATTAGTCCTCTGCTCCAAAAAATTATTTTCCTCAACCAAACTAGTTTTGTTTGAGGTAGAGCTATATCTGATTAGATTCTTCTCACCCAAGAGCTGATTCATGATTTGGATGCCTCTAATAGAGGTGGTAACATCCTTTTCAAATTGGATATCTCTAAAGCTTTTGACAACATCTCTTGGACCTTTCTTTTTCAAATTCTTCATTTGTTTGGCTTCTTTGATAATTTCATCTCCCTCATCAAAAATTCTATTAGCAATGGTTGGTTCTTTGTTATTCTGAATGGTGAGGCCTTAGGCTTCTTCCCTTCTTCTCATGGTTTGAGACAAGGGGATCCCTTGTCTCCCTCTCTTTTTATTATTGCTGTGGAATATCTTTCTAGGAGCCTTAATGACCTCTTCAACAATAATCCAAGCATGTTTTTTAGAACTCTGGGTGGTATTCATCTCCCATCTTAGTTTTCCTGATGATTTCATTATCTTTTGCAATGCTTCCATTCATCATTAAAAATTAAAAACTTCTTAAATAAATTTGGGAAGGAAAGTGGTCTTTCTATTAATGAAGGCAAAGTTGTTTCATTCTTTCCTCTAAAATATCTAATAACAAAATTAATCAAATCTTGAGAATCACCAACTTTTAGCAACAACACCTTCCAATTAAATATCTTGGAGCTCCTCTTTATAAAGGTCAGAAAAGATCACATCTCTTTGATGAGTTAATCCAAAAAATTTCTAATAAAATTTATGTTTGGGAATTTCATTTACTATCCTTTGGTGGTAGACTCACTTTGCTTAAGAGTTCCCTTAACTCCATGCCTTTATATCTTATCCAAACCATTGTGCCTACTAATTCTACCTTAAACAGAATTGAGCACCTCCTTAATAAATTCTTCTGGGGCTCTAACAATTCTACTAAAAGGATGCATTGGACTTCCTGGTATAAATACTATGGCACCCAATTGAAGGTGTGCTTGGCGTAAAAGAAACTATTACGCATTCTCTCATAAACTTTGGTGGAACTTTAGGAGCAAAATAGTCTGGGCTAATTTCATGGGCCATCTTGCTAGGGTAAGCATCCTCTCATCCTTACAAGGTGGGTGACTCTCATGTATGGAAAATACTTTGTTCCATTAAATGGGAAGCTGAACCCCTTATTTCTTAGGGGGTCAACTCTGGATCTTCTTTCTTTTGGGAAGACAACTGGACTAGTAGTGGCTCTATTGATGATTTATTATCTACTCACTCCACTACTGCTATTAAAGTTAACTCTTTCTGGCTAAATAATAAATGGAATGATACAAAGCTTACTGATTATATTCCTACCTCTCTTTTACATAAATTTACTAACATCCCTATCATTTCTAACCATCCTGATCACATTTTCTTTAAGCTGTCTCAAAATGGTGATTTTAACCTTAAAGATATCTGGATTCATATTAGAGAAGCTCATGATTTCTCTAACATGTTTTTTAAACTTTGGAATAACACTATCCCCATTTGTTATTCTATTCTTACTTGGAGAATTCTGAAGAATTTCATCCCTGTTGATTCCTTAATGTGTGGTATAGGCTTTTATTTACCTTCAAAATGCTCCTGTTGTTTTCACATTGAGACTGTGAACCATGTCTTTATGAATGGAGCTATTGCCTCTAAACTTTGGGTTTGGTATGATGATTTTTTAATATTGACCATTTCAATGGAACTTTATCCTTATATCAACTTCTTGATGTTTATTTTCAAGAAGCTAAAGGTCACATTAAAGTGATAAGCGCCATCACTCTTATATGGTTCATATGGATGGATAGAAATGATGCCATGGATTCCTATGAATCATAAAAGGATTATTGCTAGAATTAAAGATAAAATTCATGCTTTATTTAATGCAAGTTTAATTACCAACACTCAACTTAAAGGCTGTAAATTTGTGGTCAACAAACTTGGTCTTAGCTTGCCCGATTATCCTATTTGTAAAGAAGATAAGATTATTTATTGGATAAAGCCTCATAAAAATATTATCAAAATTAATAATGACTGCTCCATTTCTCAAAATGCTTTTGGCTGTGGTGGTATTTTTAGAAACTTTAAAGGTAATGTCACTTGTGCTTTTGCCTATCCTCTTACTGCATGTTCTATTATCTTTGCTGAATTAATGGCTGTCAACAAAGCTATTGAGATTTATTGTCAAAAAGGTTGGCTTAACATCTGGATTGAAGTGGATGCTCTCTTATTGATTAATATGTTGACCTCCACCAGGTTGGGTAATACAGATTTGTATTACCTCCTTAATCACACTAGAGCTCTTCTATCTCAAGTTTGTTTCAAAATCACTCATGTTTGGCATGAAGGTAATGCATGTGCTGATTATCTTGCTAATCGGGTGCTAGAAGATATAACTTTCTTTGATCGGCTTAATCTTCTAAAACTTGTGTGGTTTAGCTAATTTGGACAATCTTGGATTACCTATATCAGAAATCTAGTTTTATATTTTTGATCTGTTAATGGTTTACCTAATTTCTGTTGCTACTTGGTTTTTTTTATGCATTTTACTGAAACTATTACCTGGTTTTCCTATGTTGGAGGCTCTTGCCTCTAGCATCATTTGGTTTCTTGTTAATTGTCCTCCTACTTATTGGGTATTATTATACTTGTTGTTTCCCTTACTGAAGGGGGTTGTGTTACCTATTTCCCCAATCTGCTTGGTTGTGATGCCCCTTTTCCTAATATGTAGGGACAGATTGTGTTTTTTGCTTGCCATCAGGGCTATATTACTGCACGACTGGGAATACTTTCTATTTGTCTCTTTGCATGATTGGGATTATTTTTTTCCCTTCTTTCCTGTTGTCTCTACTAATACTGATTGCTTAGCCGATGGTCTATTTCTCCTTGATTTGAAGGGTTTATTGTTGCTATTTCTTTCGATTCTCCTTTTGTTTCAATGCAGTAAATGTCTTTTTTATTAATCTCTATCATCTATTTGGTCATTGTTTGGCTCTTGGGTGAATGGTTTTAAGGGTTTACCTTCTAACTATTATGGTTGGTTTTATTTGTTCTTATGCTCTTTTGTTGTGTAGTTAGTTGATATATGTGACTTTGAGGTATGGGTCTATCTGCCTTTACATTCTTCTCTTGGATCTTGTAGACTTGTGAAATTATTATTGTGATCATGCTATTATCAAGGTGATTATTAACATCTATTTGGGTGGCCATGATTGGGGTTTTGCTTATAACCTGAATGGTCTTTCGGGCTACTATGTCCATCAGGCTGATTATTGTTTATGGAACTATTGGTTTTTGATGCATTTCCCTGTATCATTTTTATGGTTATTCTGTATTGGAGGTTCTTGCCTTTATTCTCCCAATTTGTTGGTTATTTGTTTGTTGTCTGTTTCATGTTGGGTTCTTTTTAATTGCTCTTTGGGTTTGTTCTTGATTTTACTTCTTGGTTTGTCTTTTCCAAACTCTTTGATAGAATGTTTATTTTTCTTTCCATCATTGTTTTTTCCTTGCATGATTGGGATTGTTTCTTGACACCCTCTCCTGCTGTCTTTTTTGATGCTATTTTTTAGATGTTGGTCTATTTTCTCTTGATTAGTAGGATTTTACTCCTATTATTTGTTTTTTTAATTTTCATTTTGGTTCATTACAGTAATGGTACATCCTACAATATCTTATGTCGGGTTCAATACTTATTTTGTTGTTTTGGTTATTGTCAGCATGGTCTTTCGGGTTCTTATGTTTTGCAGGCTAGCTATTGTGGTTGGTTTGTGATTTCTTGTTCATTGTTTGTTGTATGGATAACCATATATGCCTTTGCGGTATGGGTCTATCTATTTAATTTATCCCTTGGATCTTTTAGACTTGTGCAATTCTTGTGATCATGCTATTTATCAAGGTGATTGTTAACATCGTATTGATCTTGATTGGTTATCCTCTTTTAGGCTATTTACCTCAACAAGAGCTCTCATTTGGTAGATGGTTCCTATGTTGAATGGTTTTTTTTATCTATGTCTATGGCTATATTGTTTTGGTTTCTTGCAGCCTTTTACTCTATTTGTATTTCACCCCATTATCTTGCTTGTTTGGATTTATTTGTGTTTACTTTTACTCTACTTGATATATATTTATTGTTGTGGTCATATTATTAATATGGTGGATGTGCCCAAGATTTTCATCACGGGTTGGGATGTTGTTGGTACATTCTCATGCTTTGTTGGCATTTGTTGGTGATACTTATCTTATAAGGGATGGGTGGCATCCCTTTACCATTGAGCTTTGATGTCTTCTTTTCTATAGTGTATGTGGCTATATTTTGGGTATGAAGGTACTAAAGACCATATGAATTCCTCCCAATGGCTGTTCCACATCAGGTATGTGGGCTGATGTGATGATTTCATCATTTGGCTGGTAGTAACAGTTGTGATGTAACCCTTCATTGGATGTTTGGATGCTCATGTTTGTATGCCCAATTTTTTGTGTGAGCTAATTCTCACACACTCTTTATAATTCTCTCTTTTATTACTTTTACTTTTACTTTGATTTGTATCACCTTAATGGTGCTAACTCTTTCTTTTAGATGTTTGCAGAATCTATGTTATTTTCTTGTTGGTTTCTTCACTAATGGAGGCATAGGCTTCTCTCATTCACAAGTGCTTATGATGAAGATGGTCCAAGGCTTTTCTTTTTTATCAATTTATATCTGTTGCTTTCCTTTCTTTTTTTTGCTTTGTTTTGATTGTAAATGACAAGATTTACTTTCTAGGCTATTTGTAGCTCTTTGAGCGAGTTCTTAAGTTTATCCCCTCTTAAGGACCTTGTAACCTTTTTTTTGTATAAAATTCCCTATATGGGGTTCCTAAAAACTAAACTAACCCTAAACCTAAACCATAAACCCTATAACTCTAAATCCTAAACCCTAAACCTTAAAACCCAAAATAAAGCTAAACATGAAAAACCTAAACTCTAAACCCTAAATCTAAACCCTAAACCCTAAACCTAAACTCTAAAAAACCCAAAACCCTAAACCCAAACCTAAAGCATAAACCTTAAAACCCTAAACTTTATGTCTAAATAAAATCAAATCCTAAAGTAACTAAATAAATTTAAAATGAACCTAAACTAAACCTAATAAACTAAATAAATAACCTTGTTGGCAGGAACATCACCATCAAGGCTCACTAGAACCTGGTGGAGGCTGAAGATGGATATAAAGATGGAGGATGAGGTGTTGGTTGATGGAGGTGGTGGTGGAGCTGGTGGTTATGGAGGTAGGAGGAGTGATGGAGGTTATGATCAAGGTGATGGTAGAATGGTGGATCATGCTACTCTGGTTTTCAGAACTAGAGCAAACATCCAACTTATTGCTTATGAAAGCATGTCTTTAATGAGACGGTTCTAGTTATCTAGGGTTTTGATTTGCTCTATGTGCTCATTTTTATCTACGTCATCACTTGTGTCTTAAAACGGTGTGTTACTTGGTTGATGAAATCAAAATGAAGAAATATTGAATCTGAATTTGTTCTTTGTTTAAAAATAATAATACCAAAACCTAAATCCATACTAAAACATCAAACTTTAAATATAAACCCAAAACCTAAATCTTAAAATCAACCAAAAAACCCTAAATAAAAATATAAACCATAAACTGAAATCCACTATAAATCCTAATGAATCTAACCTAAAATAAATGACCACTAAATCCACCCTAAAACCTAAAACCCACAAACTTAAACTAAATAAAACTAATATAAAATAAAATAAACCTAAATAAAATAAAATAAAATAAAACCTAAATAACTAAACCTAAAACCTAAAAAACCTAAATGTAAAATAAATAAAATAAATAAAATAAAACTAAATAAAATAAATAAAATAAATTAAACTAAAAAATAAAATAAGACTAAAATAATAAATAAAAAACTAAAATAAATAAAATAAAACCTAAAATAAAATAAAAGTAAAATAATGAAGCTAAATAAAACCTAAACCTAAAAAAAATAAAAAAAACCTAAAAATTGAAAAAAATAAAACCTAAACCCTATTAAAAAAAATATATAAACCCAAATAAATATAATTAAATGATTAAAATAAACTAAACTAAATAAATTAAACCTAAACTGACCTAAAATAAATAAACTCCCTAAACTAAATAAATAAATAAACTAAACATAAATAAACTTGAAAAACAAAATAAAGATCAACCTACTAAATAAAATAAAACATAAACTAAAATTAAAATAAAAATAAACTAAAATAAACATATAAACCTAAACAAAATAAACTAAATAAAAAAAAAATAAATAATAAACTAAATAAAATAAAATAAATAAACTAAATAAAAAAATACTAAATAAACTAAACTCTGGTTTTTCAAAAAAAAACCTAACCCAAAACCTGACTAACTAACCTAAAAAACAAACTACCCAACATGACCCTATACCTAGCCAGGCCACTAAACTAGCCCCTAAAAATAAAGATCTGACTCTAAACCTGGCTTCTAACCCAAACCAAAACCTAAAGTAACAAAATAAATTAAAAAATAAACTAAACCTTAAAACCAACTAAACTTAAACCCCAGAATGGACAGACCTTGATGGCAAGAACATAGCTAAAGCTAGTCAAGATCTGGAGGTGAAAGGCTGCGGTTATCACTGTGGTGAGAGATCTAGAGGTCTGGTGGATATGGAGGTGGTGGTTAGAGTAGTAATGGTTATGGGAGGAGTGGAGGTTAACCATGGTGGAGGAGGGAGAGATTTGAGATATGATGGCATCACACACTAGAGAAAGGTGGTTTGATGAAATTGAAGAAACTTAATGGTTTTGATTTTCTCTATGGGTGCTCATTTCTTATCTATCATCGTTGTGTCTTAGAAAACTTGGGGTAACGTAGAAATCAAAAGAAGAAATGTTGAATTTGAATTTATTCTCTATTAAAAAAAATCTTAAACCCTAAACTAAAAGTTAAACCCTAAACCTAAAACCTAAACCCTAAACCTTAAACCCTAAATCCTAAACTAAGCCAAAATTCAAAACCCTAAAACTTAAAACTAAACTAAATAAATCCTAAAACTAAAATAAATAAATAAACCTAAACCACAATAATAAAAAATTAAATAAAATAAAACATAAACTAAAACCTAAACAAACCTAAGCGTAAACCTAAATGAAAAATAAATAAAAAAATAAAAATAAGTTAAAATAAATAAATAAAACCTAAACTAAACTAAAAATAAAACCTAAATAAAATAAAACTAACGTAAAATAAAAAAAAAATAAAAGAAAATAAAATAAAATAAAATAAAATTAAATAAAAACATAAACCTAAAATTAACCAAAAATAAAACACAGAAATAAAAAATAAAATAAAAATAAACCTAAACTAAAAAAAAAAAAAATAAAATAAAATAAAAAAAAAATAAAATGAAACTAAACTAAACTATAATGCTATACTAATATAAATAAAACCAAAACCTAAACCTTGCAAAAAATATACCTAAACCTAAACCTAAAATAAATAAAATAAGATAAACTAAAAATAAAACTAAACCTATTAAAAAATAAAACCTAAAATAAACTTAAAATAAAACCTAAAACCAAACCAAAAATATATAAAAAACCTAAACTAAACCTAAAATTAAAAATAAACCTAAAACCAAAAAAATAAAATAAAAATAAAATTCAACTAAAAAATAAACTAAACTAAAATAAACTAAATAGAAAATAACTAAAATAAATGAACTTAAAATAAATAAACTAAATTAAATAAAATAAAATAAACTAATAAAAATAAAAAAATAAACTAAAATAAATAATAAATAAATAAATTAATAAAACTAGGGTTTGCTTGGTTCTAAAAGAACCCAAACCTAAACCTTGACCTGAGCCACACTAACTACCTGAGGCCCAGGCCTGAGCTAAGACCCCAGGCACTGGTGAGCAGGTAAACCACTGGGCCACAGGCCTGGGCCTGAGCCAGATCAAGAAATAGGCCTGAGCCCAGGCTGACTTAAACCTACCTGGGCCCAGGCCAGACCTGGGCTGGGCCTGGGCTGCTGGGCCACTGGGCCTCTAAAGGCCACTGAAATGACACCACAGGCCACTGGGCCTGGGCCTGGATCCTGAGGCTGGAACTGACCTGGGCCACAGGCACTGGACCACCCTGCCACAACCTAGATAAGGCCTGAGCTCACAGACTCCACAAGATGTGCTAAGGAACTAATCCTACTGGGCTGAAGCTAAAATAAATAAAAAGAGGCATAAACCTAAACTAAATAAAACTTAAAATAAAATAAATTAAAACCTAAAATAAATAATAATAAATAAAAAAAATAAAACCTAAACTAAACTTATATAAAATATTTAAAAAAAATAAAACCTAAATTAAACCTAAACCTAAACTAGATAAAATGAATAATAAAAAATATAAACTAAAATAAAATAAATAAAGAAAATAAACTAAATAAATAAAACCTAAATAAATAAAATAAAATAAAATAAACTTAAAATAAAAAATAAAATAAATAAAAGAAACTAAAAGTAAATAAAAATAAACTTGAAATAAATAAAAAATAAAACCTAAACCCTAAACTAAACTACTAAATAAAATAAAATAAATAAAATAAAATAAACCTAAAAAAACTAAAATAAACTAAATGAATAACAAATAAACCTAAACTAAACTAAATAATAAAATAAATTAAAATAAACATCTACTAAAATAAAGATAAAATAAACTTAAAATAAAACCTAACTCTAAAATAAAATAAACCTACCTAAAATAAATAACCTAAACTAAATAAAATAAAAGTAAAACTAAAATAAACCTAAAATAAAAATAAAAATAATAAATAAAAAATAATTGATTAAATAAATAAATAAAATATAATAAATTAAAATAATAATATAAATAAAATGTGATACTTAGGCCTCTTTTTTAAAATTAAAGAAACTCTGGCTAGGCCTACTAGGAAATGATACTAATAAAGGCTAATCCCACCCTGATTCTAGGCCCTAGACCACAAACCTGAGCCACACTGGACCTAACTGACCACTGAGCCCAGAGCCTCTAATACCACTAAAGATCATGGATCCTGGGCCACTGAACTTAACCTAAAAGGCCCTAACCACTGAGCCATAAACTAACCTAAGCTAAAAACTAAACCTAAATAATGAAGTAAAACTAAAACCAGGCCACAGATAACCTGAAACACTAACCCAAAACCATAATCCACAAATAAATCCTAAACCATGAGACTAAAACTTAAATCTAAACTAAATACCTAAAATAAAATAAATAAAATCACTAAATAAATATAATAATAAAAGAATAAATAAAATAAGAAAGCAATACTAAAACCAAAGCAAAATAAACATAAATAAAATAAAATAAACAAAATAAAATAAATAAAAACCTAAATAAACTATAAATAAAATAAACTAAGATTAAAACCTAAAATAAAATAAAAAAATAAAAATAAAATAAACTTAAATTAAAATAAAATAAATAAAACCTAAAATATAAACCTAAAATAAAACTTGAAAGTAAATAAAAAAATAAAACCCAAAACTAAACTAAAGAAAATAAACCTAAAATAAGATAAAATAAATAAAATAAAATAAACCTAAACTAAAATAAATAAAATAAATAAACAAAATCCAAACTAAACCTAAACTAAATAAAATAAAATAAATTAAAATAAACTAATCCTAACAAAATAAAAAGATAAAATAAACTTAAAATAAAACCTAACTCCTAAACCTTAAAAAATAAAATAAAACCTAAACTAAAAAAAATAAAAATAAAACCAAAACTAAAAATAAAATAAAAGTAAAACTATTAAAAATAAACCTAAACTTAAATTAAAATAAAATAAAACTAAATAAATAAACTAAAATAATTAAATTAAATAAATAAATAAAATATAAATAAAATTAAATAAATTAAAACTAATATAAATAAAATAATGTAAAATAAACTTAAACCTAGTTTACTTTAATTAAAAAAAAGCACTAGCCTAAACACAAGGCCTAGGCCACTCTACATGATCCTACTAAAGCCTAGATCCTAGGCCACAATGAGGCCTGGCCACAAACCCAGGCTGGGCCAGGCCCTGGCCACTGACCTGGGCCTAAGTATAAACAGGCCCTAGGCCCAATGCAAATCATGATCCTAACCCACACTGATCAGGCCTGGGGCTGGCATTAGGCCATGAGCCATAGGCTGACCCTGAGCTGGTGGCTGAGCCACTAGGCCAGAGTAATGAGCCCACTGAGCTGACCTGGACCTGACCTGAGCCTGGGCCCAAGACCATATCAAGCCACAAATCTAACCAAGAAGAACTAAAACTTAAATCCCAAATAAAATATAAAATAAAATAAAATGGAAATAAGATAATATATAATAATAATAAATAGTACTAAACCAAAAAAAATAAACATAAAAATAAAATAAAATAAAAAAAAAATAAAATAAATAAAACCTAAATAAACTATAAAATAAAATAAACCTAAGATTAAAAACCTAAATATAAAACTAAAATAAAATAAAATAAATAAAACCTAAATAAAAAAAAAATAAAATAAACTAAATTAAAAAAAACCTAAATAAAATAAAAACTAAACATAAGATTAAAATAAACCTAAAATAAAATTAAATAAAATAAAATAAAACCAAAAAAATAAATCTTAAAGTAAAACCTAAAATAAATAAAAATAAAACATAAACCTAAACTAAAAAATATAAACCTAAAAAAAAACATGGTAATAAATTTAAGCCTAACTAAAATAAAAACTAAAATAAATAAACCTAAACCTAATCTTAAAATAAACTAAACCTAAACTGACTTAATAAATTAAAATAAAATAAAACCTAAACCTAAAGCCTAAAATAAAATAAAACCTAAAACCTAAAAAAAAGAAAAATAAAAAAATAAAATTAAATAAATAAAAAAAAATAAACTAAAATAAAACCTCAACTAAAATAAATAAACTTAAAATAAATAGTCTAAACTAAATAAAAATAAAAAATAAGCCTAAATAAAAAAAAGTAAATAAAACTAAATAAATGTAAACTATAAAACTTAATTTAAAAAAAAATAATACCAAATAAAACCATAAACTAAATCTCAAAAAACCAAATCCTAAACCCTAGAAACCCTAAACCCTAAACCCTAAACCTTAACCCTCAATGTTAAACCCTAAATGACCTAAACCCTAAACCTAAACCAAACCCTAAACCTAAACCCAAACCTTAAACCTAAACCTAAATAAAATAACATAAACCTAAACTTAATAAACCAACCTAAATCCTAAGAATGTGCAAAATCTTGATGGCCGAACATCTAAAGCTCATTTTAGATCTGGTGTAGATAAAGCGGAAATACATTTATCACAATGGTGGTGGGGATCCGGAGGTCTTGGTTGATATGGAGGAGGTGGTCAAAGCAGTGGTGGTTATGGAGGTGGGAGGAGCGATGGAAGTTACAGCCATGGTGATGGCGAAGGAAGAGATCTAGGATATGATTATGGATCTAACTGAGAGGTGAGTCTGAGCTAGAAATTAAACTGATTCGATTGCTTATGGAATTATGTCTTTAAAGTAGGTGGTTAGTTATCGGGGCTTTGATTTTATACATGCATGCTAATTTTTTATCTATGATTATGTCTTAGAAAACTTGTGTGTTACTTGGTTGATGAAATCAAAAGAAATGTTGAATATGATTTTGTTATGTTAAAATAAAATCAAAACCTCAAATGCTAAACTAAACCTAAACCCTAAACCAAAGCCCTAAACCTAAAAGCTCTACCACCCACACCTAAACACTAACTTGCCTGACCTACTCCACTATTCTGAGCCTATCACTGGCCTGACACTAAGGCCTGGGCCTTAAAACCACAAACCTGGGCCCTAAACTAAACTAAAACCTCCAGGCCCTCAGACCTAAACCTGGGCCTGACCTGGTCCACTAAACTGAGGCTTAAACCCTGGAGCCACTGAAACCTACCATACCCTAAACCCTGAGCTGACCCTGACCTCCATCCACTAGACCCCTGAATAAAAAAAAAGGCATAAACCTATTATTAAATTGAATAATAGATAAAAAAAGCCTAAAATAAATAAATAAAATAAAACTAACCTAAACCTAAACTAAAATAAAAAATATAAACTAATAAAATAAATAAAACCTATAAACTAAAAATAAAATAAACCTAAAATAAAAAAAATAAAATAAAACTAAATGTAAAATAAAAATAATAATACTAAAATAAAATAAAATAAAACTAAATAAAATCAAAGCCAAAATAAACCTAAAATAAAATAAAATAAAACCCAAATAAAAGAAAATCTAAACCTAAAATAAAAAACAAAAGATAAAATAAAATAAACCAAAACCTAAATAAAATAAACTAAATAAAATAAATAAAACTTAAACCTAAACTTAAAATAAATAAACTTAAACCTAAATGAGATAAAATAAAATTAAAAGAAATCTAAACCTAAAATAAAATAAATAAAAAATAAACCTAAAATTATATCATAAAACACATAAACCTCTGAAATAAAATAAAACCTAATCCTAAATTAAAATAAAATAAAACCTAAACCTAAAATAATAAAATAAAATAAAAACTAAACTAAAATAAATAGAAACTAAACTAAACTAAAAAAATAAACTAAATTAAAAACTAAATAAAATAAACCTAAAGAAATAAACTAAACTAAATAAAAATAAAATGGCTAAATAAAATAAAATAAACTAAAATAAATAAAAATAAACTAAATAATCTGGACCACGGGTTTATTAAAACCCTAAACCCTAAACCACTAAATCCTAATCCCACCTAAACCCAAACTTTAACTAAAGCCACTGAGCCTAGTGACCTGCAATCTCCACTCAAACACTAAACCCAAACCCCAAAACCCTTAAACCCTGGGCCTAAACCCTCCAGATCCACCCTGGCCTTGACCTAAACCTACCACTGACCCACAACTAACCTGACCTAAGCCCAATGACCACCTACCTACCTTAAACCCTGGGTTTATAATGACCCTGACCACAAAACTAAACACTAAACTTAAACCTGGGCCACTGACCATGGATAAACATCCCTGACACTGACACCTGGGCTAAAGGCCTGGCCCAGCCCAAGACCCAGGTTCTAGAAAACTAAAGACCTGAAACTAAACCCTAGGCCCTGGGGAGGCCCTGGGATAAACCAACCCAAACCCTAAAACTGAATAATCTAAAACTCCTCCACTGACTAACCTAAATCCTGGGCTAAATCTAGGCCCTGATCCTAACCCTAAACTGGGCCCTCAAATGACCTAGGCCCACCCACTGGGCCTGACCCTAACTATGACCTAAATCCTGGGCTTTGGACCGTCAGGGGCCCTTGCTGACTCCACCACTCAAAATGCTAATCCTGATAGCACTCTAAACTCTTAAATAAACTAAACCCTGGCCAAACCTAAACATTAAAATATTAAACCCTAAATTGTAACCCTAAACCCTAAACCTAAAAGCAAAAACCCTGAAACCCTAAACAGTAAACCCCAAACCCTAACCCTCAACCAAAAACTAAAGTAACTAAATAAATTAAAAAATAAACCTAAACCCTAAAACTTAATAAACATAAACCCTAAGAATGGGCAAAACCTCGTTAGCAGGAAGATCACTGTCAACCAAGCTCAGTTTAGATCTGGCGGTGTAGGAGCGAGAGCGGCAATTTACGTGGTGGGGTATCTAGAATGCGTGGATATGAAGGTTGTGGTGGGAAGCATGGTTATGAGGGCTTGAGAACAACGTGGGTTATAGTGGTGGTGGCGGAGGGAGAGATTGGGGATATGATGGCGGATCCTACTCGAGAGGCACAGGTGGTTCGATGGGAACTAGAAAAGAATGGTGGATCGATCTGCTTCATGGTGTCTTTATAGTAGAGATGACTCTAGTTATCTAAGGTTTTTAATTTGCTCTATACATGCTCATTCTTTATCTATCTTATCGCTTGTGTCTTAGAAAACTTAGTGTGTTACTTGGTTGATGAAATAAAAAAAAGAAATATTGAATTTGAATTTATTCTCTATTAAAAAGAAATAAAAAACCCTAAACCTAACTAAAACTCAACCACAGACCTAAAACCTAAACTCTAAACCTTAAACTTTACAAACCCTAAACCCTAAAACCCTAAACCTTAAAACTTAAACTTTAAACCCTTAACCCTAAACCCTAAAGCCTAAATCCTAAACCCCAAACCCTAAACTCTAAACGATAAACCCTAAACCCTAAACCCTAAACCCTAAAAGGCTAAAAACCTAAGCCTAAACAAAATAAAACTTAAAAATAAAATAAATAAAAAAACCTAAACAAAGGTAAAATAAAAAACTAAAATTAAAAGAAAAACATAAACTCAAACCTAAACCTAAACCTAAAAAGAAAATAAAATAAAAATTAAAACTAAAATAAAATAATATAAATAAAAAACCTAAACTAAATAAAATAAAAACTTAAAAAAAATAAAACCTAAACCTAAAAAAAAAAATAAAATAAAGGAAAATAAAATAAAAATAAATAAAACCTAAACCAAAAATAAACATAAAATATAAATTAAAAATAAATATAAATAAACGTGGAACCCTAAACTTAAAAAAAAAAATTTAACCTAAAATAAAAATAAAATAAACCTAAACCTAAAATAAACTAAAATAAACCTAAATCTAAACTAAAAAAGTAAAACTTAATTATAAACTTAAAATAAAAACCTAAAACCTAAACCTAAAAAAATAAAATAAAAACCTAAACCTAAACCTAAAAATTAGAAATAAAACTTAAACCTAAAAAATAAAACTTAAGTAAAAAAATAAACCTAAACATAAACCTAAAAAATAAACTAAAATATAAAACCTAAAATAAAATAAATAAACTTGAAATAAATAAGCTAAACTAAATTAAAATAAAATAAATAAAATAAACTAGAAGAATAAAAAATAAAATAAATAAACATAAACCTTCGATTTTGCTTAATTTAAAATAAAAAATTTAAAAATTAAAAAATTAAAAAACCAAACCCTAACCCAAAAACTAACCCTCAACCCTAAACCTTGAACCCTAAACCTACAACCCTAAACCTTAGAACCCTAAACCTTAAACCCTAAACCCTAAACCCTAAAACTCTAAACCCTAAACCTTAAACCCTAAACCCTAAACCGTAAAACCTATTACCCTAAACCCTAAACCCCAAACCCTAAACCCTAAACCCTAAAAACCAACAAACTTATAACTAAATTAAATAAAACCTAAACATAAATTAAATAAAAAAACTTAAACATAAATAAAATAAAAAAATAAAATAAATTAAAAACACAAAATAAAACCTAAACCCAAACTTAAACCTAAACGTAAAAATTAAATAAGATAAAAAATAAAAACTAGGTTAAGATAAAATAAATAAAAACCTAAACTAAACTAAAAAATAAAATAAACCTAAAAATAAAAAAAAAACTAGATAAAATAAAAATAAAATAAACCTAAGATAAAATTAAAAAAATTAAAAAAAAACTAAACCTAAAAAATAAACCTAAAATAAAACCAAAAGTAAATTAGAAATAAACTTGGAACCTACAAACAAAAGAATAAACCAAGAACTAAAACTAAATAAAATAAAATAAATAAAACTAAAAGAAATGATGGTTGAACTAAAATAAATAAGGAACTTGAAACCACTGGCTAGATAAAACCCCCCAATCCCCTTATCTAAATGATAAAATAAAGAAAATAAAGGCAAAAATGAAGCCTAAAATAAAACATAAAGCCACTTAAACTTAAAATAAAACAAAAAACTAAAGCAAAACCTAAAATAAAAAAAATAAATCCTAAACCTAAAAATAAAATAAAAATAAGATTAAAAGTAAAAAATAGATAAACCTAAGCTAATCATAAAATAAACTAG